>LR749783.1:1444621-1711294 GCA_902729485.2 Mus minutoides | reverse complement strand
GGGGGGGGGGGGGGGGGGGGATTGCCACCGTGAGAGTGTAACTTCAGTAGCCATTCTCACCAAATGAGTGCATTAGAACAGAAGAGTCTAATGTTAGAGCCTGAGAGTTGACCTACACAGGCAAATAAGTCACAAGTCACGTGAGACCTAACAGGGATAAACAGTGGGACCTGCTCAGCTCTAAAGGCGCCGAACTTGCACACGTGATGCCGACGGCCCATCCCGCGACGGCCCATCCCGCGTACCGACTGGGAAGTTGGACACCAGGGTTGGAGAGTTGAGGAGCGCAGCCATTCAGCTCAGAGGCAGATAGAATCCGTGTTGTCTGGGTTGTGTGGCTGGATGGACTTTCTCACTACTCCTTAGCTGCGATCACTTCCTAAATGCCAGAAGTTCCTCTCAGAGAGTAGGCCTGTCTAGAGAGGAGGGCCAGAGCTGAGCAACCCATGACTCTTCTAGATTTCTTACGGTCAGGAAGGAGTGAAGCCAGAGAGAAGGAGGTGGGGGCCTCGCTGGGGTGTGGTTTCCTTGCCTCAGTCCCCCATCCGGTGACCTTAGGTCATGCTCGGAGCCCAGGGAAGCCTTCTCCAGCCTGACCTCGCTGCTTTTCAGTCCTGTTCCTGCCCCCCCTCCCCCCGCCCCCGAGGCCCGAGGTTGCCTCAATGGGCTCCATCTGTCTGGGAACCTCTGCCAGTGCCCTCGTTGTTGGGATAGTGGTGCATCTCTGCAGGAGCAGCCTAGCCTGTGTAGCTAGAAGGAAGGCAGACTTATCAGTAGGGAAATGATCAGGAAGGGGGAAGTAGATGCCTACGAAAGAGGGTGTGTTCCCTGCTGACAGGTAGCCTAGCCCTGGTTACCTGAGGCGCTGGAGAGATTGTAGCAGAGACCTTGCCGAGCGGTTCATGGTGGGATACTGCTGCTTCATTTAATTTTAATACCCTCTTACCTCATCACCCTGTTAACCACTAGATCATGGTTTGGGGCAATGGCTCCAAACCTTCGTGATGCTGCGACCCTTCGATACAGTTTCTCGTGTTGTGGTTTCCCCACCCCACCCCCACCCAACCATAAACTTATTTTTGTTGTTGTAACTGTAATTTTGCGATTGTTATGACTGGTAATGTAAATATCTGATATGCAGGATATTTGATATGCAGGATATCTGATGTGGGACCCTTGCGGAAGGGTCGTTTGACTCCTAAAGGGGTTGTGAACCACAGTCTGAGAACCATTGGTTTAGGGACATCCAGGCTGTGTGGTTTCCACCTCATTCTCTATGTCATCAGTCGCCTTTCTCAGACCCTGCTACTCAGCTGGATAAAGCGTTCCTGGAGTTCTGCAGTTTCACAGAAAAGCAGCGACTGCTTGCTTTTCCAAGTTAGCCTGTCTATACCTAACAGCTTTTGTGTTCTCGTCACCGGTGGGCAGCCAGAACACTACCACAATTAGAAAGTTAAGCTTATCTTTAAGATGACAGGTCGCTTTTAAGATTTTCCAGGTAAAATGAGACAGTTCTGACTTGGGGTTCTCTTAAAGCATATACGGAATCCTCCCTGTCTCAGGCAGGAAGCAATATCCAGGTGCATTGTGGGTACTTTCAGTTCCAACAGGAGTCCAGGGTAAGAGCTGCTGCATCTGAAGAGACTCTACCAGCTTGAGTAGTTTTCATGTTTTACTGCTCGTGACTTTCAAGATAAAACCCTTCCACATAGTGGTTCTCTTCCTTGGAGATAATGAAATGGTCCTGCTGTTGTTGGCTTTATTGCTTCTCTAAAGGGAAAGGCTGGCCATTCTTAATTGAGCAGAATTAACACCTGTAATACGAGGTAGACACTCTCTGGAGGACGACCTTACCATGTCACTGAGTGACTATGACCGCTTTCCCCCAACCACAACACAACCCCTTTGAGAACACTGTTTCTGAATTTAAATGTAGTGTCACAACACACCATGCTTTTTTAACAGGGAAGATTTTTACCCTGATCTATTTCAGTGCTTCCTCTGCTACATCAAACATTAAAATTACATTGCCTTCTAGGTCAAATTGTATGTCTTCTTCCAGGTAGATAGCCCTTGATGTACCACCGCTGCTCAGAAGGTCACAGGGCTGCCTGTTGTTGATTGGTGTGTAATGAGAGCCAGCCATACTGGCCTGTTAATAAGGTTGGCAAGATCGGGAGAGGGCTGAAGACACAGCTTATTGGTGGAGTGTGTCTGGCTAGCATGATGGAGCGTGACTTCCGTCCCTAGCACTGGAAAACACCCTGGGAGAGGAAGTAGCTGAGATTAAAGACTGTAGTAGTCATGTGGTTGTGGAAGCAAAGAATTTTCTAGAACAGCTCTGGAAGTCCTTCGATGAGCCAGGGTCACTGGTGAACTCCTGTGAGAGACCATGATGGTCAGGTTACCACCTGCCTCAGACCGCTGGGCTGCGATCTGCTGTCTCCATCTTCACTTCGATTCTAGCTTGTTGGTGTCTTTTCATTTTGTTTCCAGGAGACAGTGTTTTCTGCTCCCCTTTAGGTTTCCTGTTTGAATGTTTGAGTTACTTCAGCTTTGATATGTTGTAGAGGATGGAAAAAAAAAATCTAAGAATTGTCACACATGCATAAAACCAACCCAAACTCAACTCATTCTTATAGTTCCAACCAATGGTCTCGCTTGTCTTGTGACCACAGATCGGCTGTAAGGTCAGAAATCGCATCTGCTGTAATTCCTCGAGGAACCTAATGCCTGTTTCTTCGGATTGTTTGGGGTACACTTTAATCCTGGAGGTCAGGGATACACAAGACATAGTTACATATTAAGAAAGAAAGAAAGAAAGAAAGAAAGAAAGAAAGAAAGAAAGAAAGAAAGAAAGAAAGGAAGGAGGGAGGGAGGGAGGGAAAAAGAAGGAAGGAAGGAAGGAAGGGAAAAAGGAAGGAAGGAAGAGAGAGAGAAAGAAGGAAGGAAGGAAGGAAAGAAAGAAAGAAAGAAAGAAAGAAAGAAAGAAAGAAAGAAAGAAAGAAAGAAATTGTGTTGTGCAGCCCAAGAGTCCAGGACAAAAGTATGAGAAGGGAATTTTGCTTTTTCATGCCTGTCTTGACAGACATGGAAGAGGATCAGTCTCCAATTCCTGGCACCCTCTTTCTCTGCAGCCTCCTCTGGCTACCCACACTTCCAGCTGTCTCTGCTGAGCTGGAGCTGACCACTCCCTTTGTTCTCACCGCATGTGGGAAGGCTGTGTCTGTGGAGGCAGAGAATTGTCTCGCTCTTCCTCTGCTTTCCCGAGTCCCACTCCTGACCTGGCAGGGCCCCTTTCTGGGGCAAGGAATAGAAGTTGGTGATCACAGAATTGTCTTTGGTGGGAAGAGAACCTCTGATACACAACAACAACAACAACAACAACAACAACAACAACAACAACAATGTCTTTTACTTTTTTGTTGGTTGGTTGGGGTTTTTTTTTGTTTTTTTTTTAGGTGTGTGTGTGTGTGTGTGTGTGTGTGTGTGTGTGTGTGTGTTAAGACAGGGTTTCTCTGGTAACCCTGCCTGTTCTAGAACTTGCTCTATAGACCAGGGTAGTCTTGAACTCGAAATCCACCTCCCTCTGCCTCCCCAGTGCTGGGGTTAAAGGCATGTATCACCACTGCCTGGCACCTCTTAAATTTTTTATGTCCAAAATGTTACCCTCTCTCAGTTGTGCTTGGAGAAACGATATTTGACTAAGTCGTGGTTTATCAAAATGATCCCCAGACTTACTTGCAGGCTCTTGTTACGGTTTCTTGTTTTGTCTTTTTCGAGTCTAATCTATGTATTGGATCTAGAACTAGAAAAAGTAGTGTGCCTATATGTACATACATGTGAATGTGTGTTTGTGTGTGCAAGCTTTTGCACACACATATATAGATCAAAACAGGATGTCGGGTGTCTGCCTCTGTTGATTGCTTCTTTATTTTCCAATGCTCACTATATTTTGGCTAGGCCAGCTAGCGGGTAAGCTGCTGGTATCTGCCTGCCTCTGCCAGTGCTGGCGTTGCAGGAACCTATGGCTGTGCCCAGCTTTTACGTGGGTTCTAGGAATTCAAACTGTTTTCATGCCTGCAAAGTGCTGTCTCCAGCTGAGAGAAGGTTTTACATATTCGTTTTCTTTTAGTCGTAATTCTAGTTACTACTGGCGCTGATCTGAAAACCCACCCAGCTTCCTAATTCACAGACAGGACAGCTAAGTGCTCAGGCAGGTGGCTTCCAAAACTTCATGGTGGCCGGCCGCCTTTGAATATTGGCTCTGCCATTTATTGGGCAACCCCCATTAGGTGGCTGCTTAACCTTTGCCTCTCTAACAGTTCTCTAATCTACAAAGCAAAGGTGATTATAGTAACCACGATGAAAACAGCAGCTAGTGTTTGCTGTGTGCTTCGTGAGGAAAAACACCACGGCGGCGAGCACTCCTCTGACATTTAAAGCCCCATGGCAGTTCTGTGCCTTCAGCATTGTGAATGGAAAACCCGCACAAGCGTACATTGAGCAAGCCCTTGTTGTGTACCAGGGCCCATGTTTTATGTCATCTTTACTAGATTCAGAGATGAAGGCAGACGGAGGTTCCTGTGAGGACTCAGGGCTCCTCTGTGGCACCTTGAGGTTCACAGGCAAGAATGATGTAATCCATGCAGAATGATCCTAGCTACTTTGTTGCAGTGCAGACACAGCTCTATCCCGCTTTCCTACTCTCCTGACTTAGGAGCCCTGCTCCTACTGACAGTATCAGAGAACAGCTTGTGTAGACCCTAACATGGCTATACAGCCATGTCTTCCTCATATAGTGATAGTGATCACATGTTGTCTTGTAGAGTTCCATCCTACCCACCTCTGGATGACACCCTCATGCCCACACCAGCACCCCGTTGTTATGAGCCTTTACCCTTCTTGGCCTAAGTGACTTAACCAAAAAATGTGGGCATGTGAGGTGTGGAGTCAGCTAATTGTCTCTCAGTCAACAAATGACTTTAAATATGTGTGTGTGTGTGTGCGTGTGTGTGTGTGTGTGTGTGTGTGTGTGTGTGTGTGTGTGTGTGTATTTACATATATACACACACGTCAGCCATAAAAAATAGAACCATGTTATTTGCAGGGAAATTGATGAAACTAGCATCATGCTATGTGAAATTAGCCAGAAGCTGAAAAGTACTGTGTGTTTTCTCTCATATGTAAAAAGCAGAGAAAGAAAAAGAAAAAAAAAGGATGATCTGAAAGAGTGAACTGCTATAGGAGGGGAAGGGGTGAGGGAGAAGAGAGGAAGGACAGGAGAAGATAATTACTGTCAGAGTATCATGTGTACATGTGTAGACTGTCACAGCAAGCCTGCTAGTTTGAACAGTGAGTGGGCCGAATCAAGGGAGACCAGGAGTACAGGCCTGTGGTCTAGGTTGTTTCCAGTAAGGTGCTCCCACACCTGCTTTCTGGGTAGGTTCATTTTGAGGATAAGGGCAAAAGGCTGGGGACAGGGTAAGGGAGAGAAAGAGCAGGACAGAGGAACAGACTTGGGAGGAGGAGGGGAGGGGGGAAGAGACCGAGACAGAGCAAACACAGAGAGAACCATTATCTTCATCAGGCTGTCAGGAAAGGCCTTGTTCTGAGGAGAGATGCTCCAAGGGGCTGCTGGTACCTTAGATGAATGAAGCATGCACACCAGGTGGCATCTAAAGATGAGGGGTGGCTAGGCCCGGACCTGGTCCCCACTGGCCCCTGACACAAACACAGAAGCACCAGCTTATGAATTACATCAGATGCTGTAAAAAGGCCCATCACTGAGAAGAAACATGTCTGCCCTGTGCATGCTGAAGAAGCTTATTTTCTGGATTAGTTCAGAAATACATCCTGAAGCTAACAGTCCTCCCCAGCATTGAGTCCTCCCAGAGCAGCTCGAGGGGTGCTCGCTGACCTGTTTTGGAAGCCAGCACCTGTCAGAACTGACGGTGTGCAAGTTCACTGATCCAGAATTTCCTCTTTTCTTGAATTATCCTTAAAGACAAGCTGCCAGGACTCCTGAGGGGACGTCGGTAATGAACGCTGAGTGCTTGCCAATCCATTGTTTGTAAAGGAAGAGTGCAGGAGGTGATGCTCACAGGACCAGATCTGCTGAAGAACTGGGCATTTGTTGCAAAGAGTGCCAGCAAAACTGGGAAGCATGCTCGGGACACTCGCTGGCTTCATCTCTAGTATTGGGGCAGGCGGGGGAGGGGAGAGAAAAGAGTCAGTCTGTCTGTCCATACAAATCATAGGCAATGTTCCATTTTTCTAAAACATAACTTAGCACAGAGACCCAAGTGCAGATCCTTTCCAAGAGCAGCAAGCATTCTTAAGAACTGAATCACCTCTCCATCCCCATATCTTTTTGTTGTTGTTGTTGTTGTTGTTTATGTGTGTTTTTGAGTGTGTGCCTTGTATGCACACATTTCAGTAGAAACCAGAGCCTCTGGGACTAGAGTTTCAGGGATGCTTGGAACCGGAGTTCTCTGGAAGAGCAGTGTATGCATAACTACCGAGCCACTTATGTCTCCAGACCCAGCTTCGTGTTTTTAAACAAACAGTTTTGCCAAACTTCTGGGAAATCATATAAAGCAGCTAAAGGAGAGCTCTAGAGACATAAGCATTTTAAAGATGTTCTTCTAAGATATGAGAATTATACTTTAGAATTTTGCTAGTAGTATTTTTTCCTTATTTGTTAATTTTTTTTTCTTTATTGGGAATATGAATACACATGAACTCTCCAGATGACCAAATGTGCTGAAATCCTAGGTTCCATGTCGATGAGAATTTTATTGCAGTTGGTCACTGGAATTTTACTCAGTGATCTGCTGTGGAAGAAATTATTTCAAAACAAGCCCCAGGAGGTTTGGCCGCCGTTCAGAAGTCCTCTTCCTCATTTCATCATGTCACATGCTCAGGCAGGCTGGGACTGGGAATCTCCTATACTGCAGAGTTCCGCAAACCCACCCCGGGATCCCCGGCCCCTTGCGTGTTTGCCAGGTCGGACCAGGAATCACTGTGGCCATCTGAAGCAGCGGGTGTGGAAAGTGGTATCCATGCCTCTGCCGATTGACTTCCTCGCCTGTGACGCAAGTGGTGCTGCGACCTATCGTGCTTCAAAGCAGCAGTAGGTCAAGGGTCAGCAGACAAGGGTGGGTCCGCACCTGGCGTGGCTCCAAGGAAGGAGCACGTGTCCGGGTCGGCACTGCACTGGCGTTGCAAACTCCTTTCGCCCCTTCCCTGCTGGGCCACCTTCAGTTCAGGGTCAAGAAAGCTCAGATCAGGGTAGTCAGCCGTCATTCTCACAGGCTCCATCCTGGAAACGGGATGCTAATTCAGGATTCTGAACCCCGTACTTCTGATGTACATTATAAATCATGAATATCCTAGAGAAGGATGTATGCAGCAGTGGTCGTGGTGGAAATTATATGATTCCAATTTTGGATTTATGTTTAAATATCTTTTAAAAAAACACATATATGTAGGCCTGGTGGGTGGGATATCTCAGTTGCTAGCGTTTGCCTCCTGAGTGAGGGTGTGATGGGTGTGTTTGTAATCCCAGCATTAAAGAGCAAGTGGATTTCTAGGGCTTGATGGCCAGCTAGTCTAGCTTACTAAGCAGGATTGAGACCAGTTGGAGACTACATCTCTGCTACCTGAGGAATGGTGCTGCAGACTGTCCTCTGACTACACACACACACACACACACACACACACACACCTTTGCATCCCATATAAACATGCATCTGTGAACATACGAACATGCACATACATATAACATGCATACACAAAAGTGTATATAAATCCACAATAGACACTCAGTGGCAAAATTATCCCATGTGTCCTATGTCCCTTAAGGCAGATGTATAACCGTGATATGCATGTCTGTTTGTTTTGTAGGAAGTGACCAAGTTCACTCCTGGATACTAGTTACAAGCCAAATCCTTAGTGCTGCCTGGAGAATAGCAAGGGCCTCTGTGACGATGACGCTCTCTCTTCTGTCACCTACCCTCAGCTACTTCAGAAGCCTGTATTTATACTTAGGGCATCGGCTGAAATGGTGGGTCACCCTGTTATCTTCCTTTGCAAAGACAACCCTTGTCATACAGAAAAGTTTTCATCCAATTGTTTCCTTTGTCTTTCAGGTGGGTCGGCTATCTACAGAGAAAGTTCAAAAGTAAATACTTAGTGCATGTTTTCTTACTTTTAAGGGAAGAGAAGGGTCCAGAAG
This sequence comes from Mus minutoides, assembly GCA_902729485.2. Classification (NCBI taxonomy): domain Eukaryota; kingdom Metazoa; phylum Chordata; class Mammalia; order Rodentia; family Muridae; genus Mus; species Mus minutoides. The sequence continues at coordinate 1,703,055 of LR749783.1, read as the reverse complement.
GGAGGGTGATGGGAAAACTGACTGTCTTTTAATTTTATTTTACCCAGGAAACCTCAGCGTGGAGGCAGAAGTAGATTTACTCAGTTATTGTGCAAGAGAGTGGAAGGGAGAAACTCCGCGTGCCAGACTGATGAGGAAGGTATGTGTGCTTAGGGGAAGGCAGACAGGGTCGGTCAGAAGCAGGCTACATTCAGTTCTGCTTTCCCAAACCCAAAGGTCAACCCGTACCAAATCAGATATAAGTTAAAGCTGCAGCTAAACCAGAAGCCGAGTAACTGTTGGATGTTAGGGCTTGATCTAGTTTGCTTTTCTCTCATTGTGATAAAAATAGCCCAACTAAAAGCACCTCTGGGGAGGAGAGGGTTAAATTGGCTTACACTTTCAGGTCACAGCTTGTCACTGAGGGAAGTCAGGTCAGGGTCTGAAGCAGAAACCGTGGAAGAACACTACTTAACTGGCTTTGCTCTCGGGATCTGGCCCAAGCTTACCTGCCTAGGAATGGTGCCGCCCACGATGGGCTAAGCCCTTCCATATCAATCCTTCATAATTACCATCTCATAGACAATGCCACAAGACAGGCTATTGTCAGTCCCTCAAGTGAGGTCTCCCTTTCCAGGTGACTCTAGGCTGTTGAATCAAGCTGAGAGGTGAGCATGACAGGACAGACCTCAACCTGGACTTTGTTGTGCTGGGGATAGAAGTCAGTCAGGCCTGTAAACTGAGAAAACATGAGTACTGCAGAGTATTTAGATCTCTGACTTGTTAAACTTCGGCATGTACTGTGGAGACCCTTCACTGGAGGCATCAGACACCCTGGCATAAATATTTGAGGGGTTTTAGAATGTTCTATTTATTGGACCAATCCTGGGAAATATCCCCAACAGCGCTGCCCACTCCTGTCTCAAGCAAAAAGAAAGGGCGTCCAAAGTATTCTCTGGTGTGGTCTGCAAAGTCTGCGATTTTTTTGCTGTGCTTAAGTTGTATTTATCCTCAGTCCCAAATAACCTGCCCTGGTCTTCCAAGATGAGTTCATCTAAAACAGCGAGAGGTAGACTCCATACATAGCAGTGTCACTGTAGAATTGCATGCATATGGCATTGGAGTGGCTCAGAGAGTAAAGAAAGCACCCGCTGTACAAGCCTGATGACCTAAGTTCAAGAGAATTATTCTCTGACTTTTGGATATGGGCTGGCTTGTGTGACCTGCATACACACACACACACACACACACACACATTTATCACACACATCACACACACACAATCACACACACTAGTGATGATGGTGGTGGTGGTAGTGATGATGATGATGATAGTAATGAAACTTAATAAAATAAGGATCTGGAGACACGACTCAGCAATTATCTGGAGACATGGCTCAGCAGTATTTGCAATTCATGCATAGGACCTGAGGTCAGAAAGAGGCTTAAAATTAACTGCCTGTAAGTCCAGCCTCAGGGTATCCAACACCATTTTCAAGCCTCTGTTGGTACTTACATGCATGTGAAAACCTTCCTCCTACACACACACACACACACACACACACACACACACACACACATCATTTAAAATAAATCTTGAGCCGGGCGTGGAGGCGCACGCCTTTAATCCCAGCACTCTGGAGGCAGAGGCAGGCAGATTTCTGAGTTCGAGGCCAGCCTGGTCTACAGAGTGAGTTCCAGGACAGCCAAGGCTACACAGAGAAACCCTGTCTCAAAAAACCAATAAATAAATAAATAAATAAATCTTGAAAAAATTTAAAACAAAAAGCTTTCTTAAAAAAATAAAATTACATACAGTAATTACAGTGCTCCACTTACTCGAGTGTCTTGGGATCCACAGTGCACTCGAGATACATTTTTTTTCCAGTGTGAACACTGAAATCCAGAACTCTCTGAGCTCGCTGTCCCTAGCATGGCACACAGTAGTAGTTCATGCAAAGCATCCTTCTTGCTGACAGGCCTATGAGGAACTGTTCTGGAGGCACCATATTAAATGTGTTCGAGCCGTCAAGAGAGATAACTACGATGCTCTCAGGTCTGTGTTGTTCCAGATCTTCAGCCAAGGCCTCTCTTTCCCATCGTGGATGAAGGAAAAAGACATCGTTAAGGTACAACTCCCCACTGGGAACATAGTCATAGCAGGGTTGTCCTGTCTGGCTAGCTCTGTGCTCAAAGGGGACCCATGTTGAGGAGCTCTGGTCATTTAGCTGGTTCCCTCTCCCAGGTCACTGCACATAAGCCATCTCAGCATGCTGGCATTCCCAATTCTGTCCCTTTTCAGTGTTCTCAGATTTCCTGAGAACTGTCAGTCCTTCAAAAGTAAGGACATTTTACTTATGAAAATGTGAACCCTTTTACTATAACATAAATGTTTATTAACAAATGCAAAGAGCATACAGTTGCCACACCAAAGGTCTCTCATGTACCTCTGTGGTCAGTCCTCCCAAGACGTCTGGTCCCACAATCCCTGATTCAGTTTCTGTGCCCACGGGTTTGCTGCCTCCATTGTCAGATGAGCGGGCTCCTCTACACAGCCTGTTAGATATGGTTTCCTTCCCAGGGCAGGGCGCATTCGCACTTCCCCATGCTGTTGGCTGAGTTCTGAAGTCATCTCTTTGCTCTGAGATGATAGTCCTTTACATGAGCAGAACATAGCTTACTCTCAGTCCAAGGGCATCTGGATTGTTTNGGGTTTGCTGCCTCCATTGTCAGATGAGCGGGCTCCTCTACACAGCCTGTTAGATATGGTTTCCTTCCCAGGGCAGGGCGCATTCGCACTTCCCCATGCTGTTGGCTGAGTTCTGAAGTCATCTCTTTGCTCTGAGATGATAGTCCTTTACATGAGCAGAACATAGCTTACTCTCAGTCCAAGGGCATCTGGATTGTTTCCTGTGCTTGGCAACAATGTATCAGGCTGTTAAGGATAGTCTAGTACAGGATTTTATAGGTATATTGTCTGTTTCTTCTAGGCAAATGCCCAGGAGTTAGCTTCCTGGTTGAGTGGGAGGTATGTGCTTAACTTTCAGAGAAACCACATTGATCTATAAACCTGCTTGGCCTTTTTTTTTTTTTTTTTTTTTTTTTGCCATTCCACCAGTATAGCGTAAGATTTATAGTCACCCCACCTGGTCACCAGTAGTTAGAATTGTTGCGTTTATTTGTTTGTAATCATTCTAATAGGTATATTTTGTTTCTTACTATTTATTTGTGTGGGTGGAGGAGGGTGCCTTAGTGCATGTGGAAGATAGAGGACAGCTCCAGGGACCTGGTTCTTTCCTTTCACCTCTGCGTGGGTTCCTAGGATTGAACTCGGGTCTTCAGGTTTACACAGCAAGCACCATTGCTCACCGAGCCATCTTGCCGACCCTTGCTTGTTTTTTAATGAACTGATGTTGAGTATCTCTTGTGCACCTATTTGCCATCCATATCATCGTCTTGGAAAATTGCCCATTTCAGACCTTTGTCTATCTCTGTTGGATTCTTTTCTGATTACTGTTTTGGAAATCCTGTATATGTCTTGAATATGAGTGCTTCATTGGATATGTGATTTGCAGATGTCTTCTTTTGGTCTATGGCTTCTTTTTATCATTTTTTTCTTAATCAGTTATGGCAGTGTGTTCTCTCTTTTATTTATCTTATTATATCGGTGTTTTGCCTGCATGCATGTACATGCACCATGTGACAAGAAAAGAGCAATGGGTTCTCCCTGGAACTGGAGTTACAGACAGTTGTGAGCCACTGTGTGGGTGCAGGGAACTGAGCCTGGATCCTCTGGAACAGCAGCACATACCCTAATGACTGAGACAGCTGTCCAGCCCCAGTCACATTGTCTTGATTAACAAGTTGAATTATGTTTTGATTGCAGCATGCCCAATTTAAGATGGCAGAATTCACCGTCTGTCTCCTTGGTGTCTTCTGTTTAAACTTGTTCTCCGTCATTCTGTTTGATAGCAGATACTTGTGAAATATATGTAGTATGCTAACCCTACCTCTACTTAACTCAAATAAAGAGTGTTACAGAAAGCCCCAGGGTTCAGCCGCTGAATTCGTGCAGTAAGGTACCAGCTGTGCAGAGTGGACTTGGTTCTTACAGACGCTGAAGTCTAATCTTCGCACCTTCCAGAATTTGACCTGGAACTCTGTGAAATGGATGGTATAGTTGCTCGTTTATAGTGGAAATGAGGCCAAAGGGCAAAGGAATAGGAAGTGCTGGCTAAGTAGTGCCACTGCTAGGACAGCAGCTGCTGTGCGTCCTGCTTAACACCATTTAGTTACCTAGTTTCTAAAGCAATACGCCAAGTGCATGCAGCATTTTATACAAAAGGATTGCTTCTTTGGACAAAATCCTAGGTTTCGATCTTTTCTAGAATATAATCTTTTTTTTAAAAAAATCACTTAATCCACAAATCTAAAGCAAAGATGGCCTCGTGCTTTTTACTTAACTGACATTGTTGTCTCTCCGAGGGTTGCTCCACGAGATAAGACCGTGAGCCGTGGCATTCCAAATCCTGCGTGCTAAGCGCTGAGACACTAATCATTTGTCGGCATCTACTTCCTTTTCAAGCTTCCTGAAAAACTACTCTTTTCTCAAGGCTGTAACTGGATCCAGCAGTACAGTTTCGGGCCTGAGAAGTATACAGGTTCCAATGTGTTTGGAAAGTTACGGAAATGTGTGGAGTTACTGAAACTGCAGGTGAGCGTTTAGGGAAACACAAAAACAACGAGAAAAACCCCACCTACTGGGATAGAAGCATCCACGTCTCAACTGCTGCGGGTTCCCTGTAACGTGGGGCATATCCGTTGCGTTAGGGAAATGAAATAGTGCAGAGCGCCCCCTGCTGGTGGAAGCTTGCTTTCTCCTCCAAGTACCAAGGCGGAGCCAGTGTGCTTGCTCTGTGGTAGATTTACCAGTTGTTGGGTAGAAGCTTCCGTGGCTTTGTTGGAAACCTGACCCGTGAGGGAATTTTGTTTCCAATATGGTACAATGTCCAGACCTCAGAAATGCCCTCCTGCAAGCAATGTCCCCTACGCATGCGGGGTTGGCGCAGGTATAATAAGTAGACTAATAGCTCTGCCTGACTTTTAATAATAGTCAGACTCAGAGTGATGTTAAGTGTGATTTGCTTATCTCTCTCTGGCTGGCTCATCTGGGGGAAATGCCTTTCTGAGCCATGGCTCTCTTCTTGCTGAAGAACTGTGAGTAGTCTATACCCTGGATGGTTATCACGAGGGTGTGATAACCCACACACGCGCTCTGCAGAGAGCCAGCCAGCCACACCCTCTCCTGCATGGTTCTTCACTGGCATAGCCCTTGGAAGACCCGAGGGCCTCAAGCAGTTTTAGAGAACCGACATGTTTGATAGTTTACACAGTAGTGGTGTGTTTGGGGGAAGTGACTTTATTTTATTTTTTATATAGAAGTAAGGCATTTGTGCATTGGGCTGGTAACTCGGGCTTCTCTTGTGAGATGCTGTAGACTGGATGACGTAAACAAGCAATGATTATTTCTTGCAATTGTAAATGTTGGATGTCTGAGACCAGGAGTCCAACAGGCAGTGACATTCAGTGATGGCCCTCTTTCTAGTTTATAGACAGGTGGACAGATTTTTGGTTTTGTTTGTTTTGTCATCACACAACAGGAGGAGAACCAGCGATCACTGGGCTTCCTCTTAGAGGGCCACCAGTCCCACTTGTGAGGACTCTATCCACAGAAGCCAATACCTCTTCCAATACAGGCCTCACCTCCTAATGCTGTCTCCCTGGACTAAGATGTTTGACCTATAACTTTGAGGAGGCAGGTGAACATTCATCCCACTGTGGTATACTCATGATTAAAAAGAATGGAATAGTACCAAAATGCAGGCATGAGAATGTAGCTATGTAAAAATCCTGCCCTCCTGTTTGGCTTATTTGATTAGCTCTTTACAAGTGGTTCATATGTTGCTGGGTGCCCTTCACAATTCGCACTTCCCAGTTTGTACTTACCAATTCACACGTCTCTCTCAGTTCACACTTCTCCCTGTGTTTGTAGTGGACTGAGTTTAGTGGGATGAGAGATTACCACAAAAGAGGGAGCATGTGTAACAGCCTCTTCTCCGACGCCATCCTGGAGTGTAAACTGTACGAAGCTTTGAAGTTCCTCATGCTCTACCAGGTCACGGAAGCCTACGAGCAAATGAAGACCAACAAGATTATCCCCAGCCTTTTCAGACTCCTGTTTTCCCGGGAGTCATCGTCAGATCCCTTGAGCTTCATGATGAATCACCTGAACTCCATAGGCGACACGTGTGGTTTGGACCAGGTGAGTAGGACTCGTGGTGTGTGATCCAAGGGTGACTCGGGAAAACTCGAACCCATGGCCTTTAGGGTATATGCTTAGCATTGATGAAAACACCTGCACAGAGGTGGCTAGCTAAAATTGCTGACCCTCCATGTGCGAAAGAAAAATAACAAGGCTCCTTTCTGGGTGCCACGTCCTTGTGAGTCCAAGGATCCTTGAACCAGAGAACACTGCTTCATAGATCCTTGTGACCACAAAGGCCACTCGGAAAGCCAGATCGTTGCTGGAAGGCATTTGCTTACCAGTCACAGAGAAAAGTAACAGCTTTAAGATCAGAGAATGGCACACGTCTCTGTTTACGTCTGTTTTCTGTACAAAAGAAGTGGCGAATTGGATGACATATTTACCAAGAGATAAATTGGTTGGAAAGAAATGCAGTTCTTAATAGTGAACACTCTCTCCTCCCTCCTAGTCTCCTCCCCTCCCCTCTCTTCCCCTCTTTTCCTCCCCCTCTCTTCCCTTCTCCTCCCCTCTCCTCCCCTTCCCTCTTTCCTTCCCCTTCCCTCTCCTTTCTTCCCCTCCTCTCATCTTTTTCTTTTCCTTTCCTTTCTCCTCTTTTTCTGTCTTCACTTCCATTCTCCCTTTTCCTTCCCCCTCCCTTTCCCCTTCCCCCTCTCTTACCCCCTCCTTTCCTTTTCTTTTCCCCTCTAAGATAAAATCTCACTCTATAGCCCAAGGTTGATCTGGAACTCACTCTGTAGCCCAGGCTGGCCTGAAACTCACTCTGTAGCCCAGGCTGGCCTGAAACTCACTCTGTAGCCCAGGCTGGCCCTCCTCTTGCTTTAGCTTAGATTGCAGCCATGAGCCACTGCCCCTGGCTTGAGTGTTCCTTTCTGTTTCTGCACAGTTTTCTCCTGACTTCTTGCTAGTCACGGTCCCACCCTGCTTGCACACCGTGGGTCCTTGTCCCTAAGTCATGCTCACTTGCTGTCCTGGTGAACCTGACACAGAGTGGGTCATCTTATAAATCTTATAAAGTGCGGCTAGTGCCATCACGGTGGGAACGGATAAATACCCGTCTGTGACGTTGCCTTCGTCTCTCCCCCAGATTGACATGTTTATACTCGGGTATTCTCTTCAAGTAAAGATAAAAGTGTTCCGACTGTTCAAGTTTAACTCCAGAGACTTTGCAGTATGCTACCCCGAGGAGCCTCTCAGGGAGTGGCCAGAGATCTCCCTGCTGACTGAGAATGGCCACCAGTACCACATTCCCGTCTTTTAAGTCTGCTGTGGACTGGACATCAGCTCTTCTCAGAGACAGTGGGCACACTTGCAGAAAAGCACTTCTGAAAGACCCACAGTGGTGCTTCAGCCAAGGAGGGCTTCGAGACGGGTGGAGAGAGACGGTGGAGAGAGACAGTGGAGAGAGACGGTGGTTTGCCTTCTGTTTCAGTGAGTGAGGTTCTCCACAGCAGCACACATCTGTGCACTGACTTTGCCATTTGGGGATCCTCTGGGTTGGGTCTTTAAGAAGAAGGGAAACTTAATATGGACAAGAATTGGAAGGGACACAACCTGAGCAGTGGGAATTGTCTTATCTCTGATCTTCATGTTCTTCAGTAAGAATCTCTCTGTGGATTTGGAACAATCGTAAATAAACAGGGCCAAGCTTTACAAGCATTACCCTCCTGGGAGGGTCTTTGTTGTTTACTAATTAACCAGAACAGCCTGATTAATGTTAAAATACTGTGTGTGTGTTTATGTACATGTCTGTTTATGTAGACACACAAATGTATGTATTGTTATGTGTGCACACACTGCAAACAACCTCTGGTTTGTAATATTGTACAGTTTCTTTATATCTCTACAATTTTTGGTATTCTTGTATCTGTCCAGCTTAAATCAATTTATTTAAATAAAAGAAGATAAATTGTATGGACTTGGGCAACTGTATAATTTTTGAGCTGCCATAAAAATATTAAGCTATGCTTTAACTTAATCTATATTTACACATCCATTTAATTAATAGAATCTTATGATTAGCTTAGTAAAATTCCAGATACAGATGTTTTTGCATCATCACCTCAGAATCCCAGAAGACATTGGTTAAAGAGAATTTGTGTCACCTCCTCGCCCCCTAAACAAAACATAGCAAATACAGGCCTAAATTCAAACCCGTAGTCCTAGAGCCGGGGTTCTCAACCTGTGGGTCTGGACCTTTTTGGGTGTTTCTTTATCAGATATCCTACATATCAGATGTTTATTACAATTCCTAAGATTAGCAATATTAGAGCTACGAAATAGCAAGGGAAGAGTCCATGCACTTGGTCTCCAGGTGGCCCTGGTGTGATGAAAGCCTGTAAAGATGGAAGAGGAACCAAACATCAGAAGATAAAGGACTGCACTCACAGCTGGTAGTCCTGTTCATGTCCTTTATAAACTGGTCCATTCTGTGGGAATTTGCACAGATCTGAAGCATGCTCAAGAATCTCATCGGGTTATAAAAGGGCTTCCATTGAATTAATCATGAGCCTTGAGTATAGGACACTTGCCTGGATTTCTACTCTTACAGAACATTCCAGAAGGAAATAAGTTTTCCATTGACTTGTTCCAGAATTCAGCAATGAAAACACTTCACTGATGATAAGTGATGACGTTATTCCGTAAGTTGTCATATTTTATCATGTGTATGCAATCACTCACAAAGTTTTGGATTAGAAAATGATGCTAATTAGAGGAAACAAGATGGCTGTTTAAGTGGACACCTGGCATATAGTTGTTAAATAAATACATGAATGAGCTAGTATAGAGGATATTGTGTTTCCTAGGAAGGTGCTCACAAAATGTACATAGTAAGTCAGCCAGGGCTTCCATGGCATATGGAAATTCTAAGAAGAACAAAACTATAATAAAATCATCACTTTTGGAAAACTTCAACAGGTTTTGGTTAGTCAGTCACATGCCTGTTCCAAGAGGATGGCTGTTGCCCGGGACCTGTCCGTGGTGCTGAAAAGGCGATGCCACAGATGTTCAAGGATGCCCTGAAACTGTGAACCATGTTTTCTTCCAGGTTTCTGTTTCCAATGTCAGCGCTAGTAATAAAAATTATTATTTTCTAGATATTGCTTCTTTCTTAAGAATTAGAATTTAAGAATGGCTTGCTTTACTGGTAGCTTGCATTTTTTGTGAAATGTATAATTCAGTAGTCTTTAGTGAACTCAAAGCTTTTGACTGTGATTTCTATCAATTTTAGGTCATATTTTACAAAAACAAAATAATTATTCATATATATGTGTGTATATATAATATATATTATATATATATTAATCCCTTATCCTCTGGCAAGCATAGAACTACCTTCTATCTATGTAGATTTGTCTATTTTGGATATGTTATGTAAGGAGAATCAACCATTCAGTGTGGCTTTTCATGACTGGTTTCACAAATCATATTTCAAGGATTGTATTTGCACGGACATGAACCAGGGACACTGACAGCTCTGTTGTGTGAACATAGCACATGTTGCTCCTCTGCTCAGCAGCTGGCAGGCAGTTGGGCTGTTTCCGCTGGTCGGTTGTTATTTTAAGTGCTTCCATGAGCATCCATGTGTAACTTCTCGTGTACATTATTTTCAACATTCCAAAGTCTGTGCCCAGAAGTAGAATTGTCAGGTTATGTGATGCTTTTATCATCAAGGGGAACTTTCAAATACTTTCCCCAAATAATGTTCCTAAACTGTCTTAGTCAGGGTTTCTATTCCTGGACAAAACATCATGACCAAGAAGCAAGTAGGGGAGGAGAGGGTTTATTTGGCTTACACTTCCATACAGCTGTTCATCACCAAGGAAGTCAGGACTGGAACTCAAGCAGGTCAGGAAGCAGGAGCTGATGCAGAAGCCATGGAGGGATGTTCCTTACTGGCTTGCTTCCCCTGGCTTGCTCAGCCTGCTCTCTTATAGAACCCAAGACTACCAGCCCAGACATGGTTCCACCCACAAGGGGCCTTTCCCCCTTGATCACTAATTGAGAAAATGTCTTACAGCTGGATCTCATGGAGGAATTTCCCCAACTGAAGCTCCTTTCTTTGTGATAACTCCAGCTGTGTCAAGTTGACACAAAACTAGACAGTACAGCATCCTTCTGGTTTCCATCAGTGCCCTTCCCTTGAAAGTTCTGTGTTTATCCAGGACTCATATCAAGTTCAGAAAGTGTATTTTAACTCTCATAGTCCCTTGCTGAAAATGTGTTTTCTAAATTGCAATTTCCCCCATGTGTTTAAAGGCAGGGAAATGTTCTCCCTCTTAGTAAGAACACCCTTCATGTGTCCAGGTGCAGAAACATGTTCACTCGGACTCTCCAACACTTTGGGAAAAGATGACAATTATGACATCCGAGGCCTATGGCCCTAGTGGTTCTGGATGTCTGGTAAAGTAGCAGTCATAAGATACTCTGCCAGAATTCACTGCTACTAAAAGGAAGATATAAAGAGAAATTTCAATAACTAATTGATCTCAAACAAAGAGATGGATATTGTTAGTACATTACTGTAGTAGTAGGTATGGGAATTGAGCGATACAGTCTGTCTGTAGGTCCTGCATGTTAGCAGAGTCTAATGGAGACCCAAAGGTGATAAAGCAGTTTTTATTGCTCCATGTTTCAAATTAATATATAAAAGTTATTTTTTCACAGGCAATGGAGAGTGGTAGAAAGTGCAGCTTAAGATGCAGAATGGAGCCAAGTATGAAGAGTGCAGAATGTCACATCAATAACAACCAAAGACTTGGCTGTTTGACTTTTGAAGAATGACGGATGGAAACTCAGGAGATAGGATTAGACAGAGGAGAAAGAGCAGGGACTGGGAACCAGACAGCTTGGCCGTTAACCTAGATTGGAAACGTGAAGAGATCTGGGATCCCCAGGGGGGTTGTGCCTCTGGACAGGCCAGTGGGGAATTATCTTGACTAGGTTAACTGAAATAGAAAGACACACCCATTGTGGGTAGCACCTTCTGAGATCCCATCCTTAGCTGTATAAAGAGGGAAGAAGGTAGCTGAGTGAATGTATCCATTACTCGCTGCCTGCCGCTGCCCGGACTTCCCTGTGCTCTGGAACCGAGAGCCAACATAACCCTTCCTAAGCCGCCTGCTCAGGGTATTTTTATCACCAGCGGAATTTTGGGTTTTAGTTTTACAGTTGGGAGTCCTCCCAAGTGGTCCACTTGGTCATTCCAGGAATCTGGTGAGGTGTGCACAGCGCAGGAAACAGACACCCTTCAAGAAAAGAAGACAGCAGCCCTGGGGCTCACCTTGAACCTCGTGATCGGTGCTGGAGGTTTTTTGTAAAGGAGGTTATTTTGTTCCTCTACCAATTGTTTCATAGTAGGAAACTAGATAAATGAACTTCTGGGTTCTTTCTATACACAAAGAGAAGTTCTGTCTGTGGTTCTTTACCTTGGACTCTGAAAAAAACAAAAACAAACAACCTTCAGGCTGTTGAATTGTTTTTAGGAACCAGGTCTTATGGTGCCCCCTAGTGTCCATTATTTGAATTACTCACAAATACACCATATGTACTCTAAAAATAATTTATTCAAGGGAATTGCCATGAGCCAGTGAAGTCGAAGGTTACTTTAAGCCTAATGCATTCTGTAAAACTGTATAACCCTGTGGAGTCAAAAGGTAAATAGGCTTCCTTCCAGAAGAGTCAGAGAAGTTCAGGTCTGAACAGCGAGACAGTATATTAACGAAGATGCATGAACTACAAAATGCCAGGCAAATGTTAGACATAGTTATTATTTTACAGTTACCGGTCCAGACCTTTGTTACAGTGTTGCTGTGACACTGACATAAGATGAAACAAGTCCCACCCTAGCATGAAGTATTCACAAAAAGCTGCGCTACTGAAGAGACCCGTAGTCAAGAGTCTGTCATTTATTTTATCCTGGTGAGGGGACAGAAGTGGCATGTAGGAGCCCCTTCTGCTAAGAAGCAGTCACAGCTGGACCAACAGGGTAACTAAAAGCAAGGTGAATGCCGACATCTTTGACTTCACTTTATGTCTGTCAAATTTATTTATTTACTTATTTTATATATGTGTACACTGTAGCTGTTTTCAGACACACCAGAAGAGGGCATCAGATCCCATTACAGAAGGTTGTGAGCCACCCTGTGGTTGCTGGGAATTGAACTCCTGACCTCTGAAAGAGCAGTCAGTGCTCATAACTGCTGAGCCATTTCTCCAGCCCTGTGTCTGTCTTCTTTATTTTGGCTGAATCCACAGAGATACATCATTGCCCCTAACCCTTGCTCTGCAGTGACCTTGGATGACAGGAACTATAACAGCCTACTGGACAGAGCCTTGCAATGATGAACAGCGATTCGTGAGTGTAAGGCTGCGCCCTGGAGCAGAAGTGGTCATCTCCTGAGAACCAGATTGAACTTCTCAAGTGGGGAAAGCCAATGTCTTCTCAGACCAATTAAGAAAACTGGAAATGAGGCTGCAACCAACCAACCACACCTTTATCAGAACGGCTTTGAAGTGGAAACTTCAGGGTTCTCTGGAGAGTCAGTTGTGTCGGACGGTGTTTTGCTGGAGCAAACACATGAAGGAGTGCTTTCCTGAAGCAGACACAGGTGAAAGACTAAGGCAGACCGGTGAAGGAAGACTTCACTGAAGCAGACACAGGAGAGAGGATGTTCTGCTAATGCAAGCACGTGAAAGCACATGTGATGAAGGATTCTTTGCTAACAACATGCATGTATTGGTCTGCCTTACATTCCGTAGTGGAGCTGCATTTGTCGGGACTCCATAGAGAGAAACGCACCAAAAAACTTCTGATGGCTTGCCTTGGCCTTTTTTTTTTTTTTTCCACTTCCAAAGACTTGGGCTGGTTGGCAGAGTGATGTCAGCTAAGACAGGTACATGTGCAAGACCTATGCTGTGGAAGACATGTGGAGGACACGTGATGTTTGGAGGATATAAAGAGGACTCAAAAAAACGTGATGGAGACAGAGCTTGGCTTGCTGGTACAGCTCGCTGTGCAACGTTTGTGGGGTCTTGAATCTTTGCTGATCTTTGCTTTTCTGAGAGAAGCACAGCCAAGAACTTCTCTTAGCGTTCCTGCTGGTCTCTCCTGCTGATTCGAGCCGAGGCTGAGGCCTGGCTGTCTCTGCTAGGTCAATCCACCACTGCTGATTCCCATTTGGTATCCTGACTCTACCAAACCGGACTGCTGGTGTATCTGTGAAGTGTTTGCGAGTGGATCGAACTGTGGCTGCTGACCTGTGGACTGAACTGCTGATTTCCAGACAACATAGAGGGGAGTTGCTCCAAAGATCCTTTCTAAACAGGTCCATCCCCATATCCTTTCTTTCCCACTACCTCTGGTGGGTGGTGGGCTAGCACGGATGTTAAAGCATTGAAGAACCATCGTCAAAAATAGGATTTGAAAAAATTAAAGCTATAGTGCTTAATTATCAGCAGGAATGCACCTGTGGCCTCATGCCTGTGCTGAACAGGGAGCAGAGAAGGGTGGATGATGGAGCTCATCTTACATTTCTGTTCCTTTCCCCCTTTTGTTCAGTCTAGCTGCTCAGCCCACATTTATGGTGGGCCAGAGTGTGGCTCTGGCAGCTCCAACAGAATAGGCTCGGCCATCATTCCCAATATGCACGTTAGAGAGATGAATAGTGTTGAGTGCCTTAGAGAGAGTTTGAGCAATGTGACTATGTTTCTATTGTTGCAGTGAAACACCATTACCAAGAAGCATGTTGTGGAAGAAAGGGTTTATTTAGCATATCTATCTATCTATCTATCTATCTATCTATCTATCTATCTACTTCCATATTGCTGTTCATCACCAAAGGTAGTCAGGACAGGAACTCACACAGGGCAGAAACCTGGAGATAGAAGCTGAGGCAGAGGCCATGAGACTGTGGTATTTACTGGCTTTCTTTCTTTTGTTTGTTTGTTTGTTTTGAGACAGGGTTTCTCTGTATAGCCCTGGTTGCCCTGGAACTCACTTTGTAGACCAGGCTGGCCTCGGACTCAGAACCACGCCTGGCTTCCCTGCTTGCTTTCTTATAGAACCCAGGCCCAACAGCTCAAGGATGGTACCACCCACAAGGGGCAGGGCCCTTCCCTAATTGATCAGTAATTGAGAAAATGCCTTACAGCTGAATCTCATGGAGGAATTTTCTCAACTGAGGCTCCTCTCTGATTATGCTAGTTTGTTTCAGGTTGACACAAAAACAGCCAGTACAGTGACCATCCGCTTAGAAGACAAATGAGAGGGTCTAATAACCTGTCTGTCTTCAGGTCCACAGGAGCTTCGGATTTAAGCAGAAAGGGGATTGAGAGGACAAGACACACATAATTAGGCTAGGGGTGTACTCCTTCGTGATTCTTAGTTTCACAGAACATGAACAACTATAGACACAGGGGAAGGCAACAGCCACCCTGGTTGAACAGTCTGACCTTAGGAGGATGGTGGGTAACATATTTCCCACTTTTACCTGTGTTCTGTAGGCCATAGTGCATTCTCAACATGTTAGCTTTAGGTATGACATTTCCAACTCCATATAAAAACTTATGCCAGATGAAACAGGCAGAAACACACACACACAAAGAGACAGAGATAGAGAGATGGAGAAAGAGAAAGAGGGAGAGGGAGAGGGGGAGAGAGAGAGAGAGAGAGCGAGCTTCAGGTCATGATGGACATATGTGACTATGATCCAAGCACTTTGTTGTTGTTGTTTAAAGACAATATCCCTGGCTGGCCTGGAACTCACAGAGATTTGTCTGCTTCTGCTTCTTGGGATAAAGGTGTGCACCATCATTGCCAGCTCAAGGACTTCTTAATGGCGTAACAATGATTTCCTTCCCCTGGAGACTGGTTTCCTGGCTACTCAGTCTTGTCTTTATCACACACTAGAACTAAGACTTCCTGGTCTGTGGGACATAAAGCAACAGTTGACCTTGGGCAAAACCACAATGCTTGTCCAAAGCAGGGAGGCATGCCTGTGTTAAAAATTCTCCAAGTCTGATTGACTGATGAGAATTCTACAATTGTGGAGAGTTAGACTGCCCCAGATTCAGACTAAATTATAACAGGCTGCCTGCACTTCCCGGAATAGCCATTCACTGTTTACCTCCGTGTCTAACCTAACTTTTTCAACTATCTGATAAAACTTCAAATATGCTAACTTAACAGACTACGAGTTAGCACCCAGGCAAAAGCTAAGCATATAGTCAGCTAGCATCTGAGATTGGCTGCTGAGGCTCCCTGCTTTGCTGTAACTTGCCTCTGGCGTATGGAAAGTAGCTTGACTTACAAAGTATGTGTGGGCCTGAGGTCAACTTCGGATGTCCTTCCTGAGGAACTACCTATTTTAGTTTATTTGTATGCTTGTTTGTTTGGAGACGGAGCCCACTGGGATGTGGAGTTGCTGATTAGGCTGGGCTAGAAGGGCAGCAAGCCCCCAGGGATCCATCTCCGCCATCCCAGGTCTGGCATAGGGATCACGAGCATGAACCTCCATGCCTACCTTTCTACGTGGGCGCTGGGGACTGAACGGATGTCCTCTCACTTACGGTCAAACACATGACCAACTGAGTTATCTCTCTACACCATGCCACCTTCTAATTATAAAAGTTAACGTAGCAGCTTGCATATTGGAACATGAAAATTGAGGCACATGAATTTGAGTTTTCAGGACATGGTCACTCATATCTGACTCAGAAGAGAGTGGAGCCACATGTACTAACAACCCCCTTGCAACACACAACAGTAAGAGCAAGGCTCATGTTTATTCCATGTGTGGACAAAATGGGTTGCTAGTAGATGACACACAGAGTGAGCTTTGTAAATGTCCCTTCATTCACAAATGAGTTAGAATATAGACCTACGGCTGACCTTATGCTATCTTAAGTATAATCACTGAGTGTCTACCAAAAATGCTATGGACATCCCTAGATGCTTAATTTCAATACATGCAATTCATACGTATTGTTAATAAATGTTGGTACTTTTGTATTTGGAAATCTTTTATTACTTAAAATTGAAAGCTTCACTTATTATAATAATCAGTATAGGAAATTTAAATAACACATTGCAACTTTTAACAATTGCTATATACACCTATAATTTGTTGAGTACATCTCTCGGAAAATCTGTTGATGCAAATGATACTTATTGTTGGAAACAAACAGAATTGGGTTACAATTCTATCCCTCTTTGGGGGCTTGAGAGATAAGTACTAAGAAACTCACAAACAGATGAAAATGGGGGCTTGCTTCAACAAAATCAGTTCTTTGAGTTTCTTAATCCCATGCTAAAAATATAGTCACTGGGAACAGGAAGATGTTTCAATGGGCAAAGTACTTACTGGGTAATCATGAAGACCTGAGTTCAGACCTTCAGCACCCAGGTGAAAAGCTAGGCACGAGGCTGGAGAGGTGGCTTTGTGGTTCAGAACACTGGCTGCTCTCACAGAGACACCAAGTTTGATTCCTAGAACCCATATGGAGGCTTACAACCATCTGTAATCCCAGGGCTGGAGGATGTGATGCCCTCTTCTGGCCTCCAGATGGCACCAGACACAGATGTGGTACACAGACAATACATGTAGGCAGAAGCCAATACACTTTAAAAGCAATTGTTGGGCAACCAGGCATGGTCACCTGAACTCCCACATCTGGGAGGCAGAAATAGGAGGCTCCCAGGGGCTCACTGGCTTTAACCTAGCTTTCTTACTTACTCTTCTATTGCCATGACAAAACATCATGGCCAAGGCAACTTCTGAAGGAAGGGGTTTATTTTGAGGATCATGGTTCAAAGGGTTAGAGTCCATGACCATCATGGTGGGAAGCAGGGAATCAGGCAGGCATGGAGCTAGAGCAGTGGCTGAGAGCTTACATTCCAATTCAGTAGGAATTGACTGGGCTTTTGAAACCCCAAATCCCACCCTCAGTGACACATAAGGGCATATATTCTAATCTTTCCCAAACAGCTCCATCAGCTGGGGACCAAGCATTCAAATATATGAGCCTATGGGGACCACTATTATTCAAATCACCACACAAACCAATGAGTGAGCCCCAGGTTCAGTGAAAAGCTCCTGACTTCCAAAAAAAAAAAAAAAAAAAGGTGAGCCGGGCGTGGTGGCGCATGCCTTTAAGCCCAGCACTCAGGAGGCAGAGACAGGTGGATTTCTGAGTTCGAGGCCAGCCTGGTCTACTAAGTGAGTTCCAGGACAGCCAGGACTATACAGAGAAACCTTGACTCAAAAACCAAACTAAATAAATAAATAAATAAATAAATAAATAAATAAGGTAAGCAATGTTGGAAGAAGACACTTGATTTCAACTTCTGGCCTCTATAGACAGACACAGGCACTCATATTGCAACACACACACACATACACACACATACAA
This sequence comes from Mus minutoides, assembly GCA_902729485.2. Lineage (NCBI taxonomy): Eukaryota > Metazoa > Chordata > Mammalia > Rodentia > Muridae > Mus > Mus minutoides. The sequence goes on along the minus strand of LR749783.1, from coordinate 1,685,342 downwards.
ACATTCACTCCTTATTTTTACACAATATCATAGTAATTTGCCACTGTATTATTTTAGCAATTTCAGATTCTTCAAATTTGTTGAAAGCAAGTTAGAAGCCATCCTTACAAAACAACAACAACAACAAAACCAAAAACATTCCATTTTAGAATCGATCTTGTTTGCTTCTGAGAAGTGTCAGCAGACAACCATTGGCGTTTAGTGTCAATATTCAGCCCAAGTAGGGTGCAAGGAAGGCACACAGCCATGCCACGAGTCTGTCACCCAGGCGATTAAGATGCCACCAGCATCTCTTACTTTGCACCATGGTTTGTCTCACAGAGAATCTCAAGAGCAAGCCATGTGTCAGTGACATTGAAGGCTGAAAACTGAGAGGTTAAATTCCTACCCAAAGTCACACAGTTCTGTTTCTGCTACACATTAGCTTTACTGTCCCATGCTACAGTACATTTAATTGACATAGTAGTCAAGATATTTCATGTAAACACCAAAATACCCATATCTAAGTCCGAAAGCACGGTTTTCATACCTGTTAGATCCTAGCTGCCAGTGGCTTTGAGTACAAATGCTATGAGATGCAATTATATATTTGTTTTATTTGGAAAAAAAAACTCAACTAGATAACCTTCTATGGTTCTAGACCAAGTAGGGAATAATCAGACACATTAATGTAAGATCCAAAGTGCCTGTTACTTTGTCAGAAATATCTTGGTATGATTTTTTTTTTTTAAGAGCTAAGACTGACAGCTTACCTTATCATCAGTGGATATGTTGGAATAGTAGGGGATGGGGCTGGGTCACATGAAAACCACCGACCTAATCCAGAGCTTCTGGAGCAGGAGGTCAAGGTTCCGGTAAGCAACATAAACCTCCTCACCCTTAGCTTCTTAGGAAATGGCTACAGTTTGCACCTCTGGCTTCTTCGGCGTTCTAGTGCACAGTCTGATTCACAAACTTCCTTGCCACAGGAAACACGTGTCTTATCTTTAAAGGTGAGTGCAAGGAAGTGTTTTGTGATCGTTTTAACTGGCTGCAGTTGCTGTGACAGCCCTCCGTTCTGTGGCCTGGAACTAAAACCAGGCTGACAATAGTTTCTGGTAGGGACTTTCTTCTTGGTTTCTGGTGGCGGGCCCCACACTGCGTCTTCTCATGGTAGACAGAGTAGGCTCTGGTGTCTTTGCTTCTTTGTGAGAAAAAGTGTCATCATATTGGAGCCCCTGCCCTCCTTTACTTGATAATATCAGCTAAACTTTGTCCCCCCAACCCCAGCCCTAACTCTCAGCAGTCCCACGGAGGGTCAGGACTTTGGCATATGAACTTGGGAGGACCCAATTCTGCCCATGGCACATACTCACGTACAGGAGTATGACACTTCATTTTCAGTTTTCAAATAAATCAAGATTATATTCTGCCTAGATAACTTTTAGGCCAAAGTTCTGTTTAGGTTTAATCTTGAGGGCCTCAAGTACATGAATTAGAATCATCATACCATTCTCTCCTCTAGGTAGGAAACTTTCATTTTCACAATAAAAAAAAAATTACATTATGACCTATAGTTCTCCCAATAAAGAGGCCTGGGGAAGTTTTGGGGTTTCCAGGTAAACTAATACTATTGCAAGGTATCTTCCTTTTTTAATAGAACAATTTCTTGTCTTTTTTTTTCTTTCTTTCTTTCTTTTTTTTCCTGAATGATATCTTTCAGCTTCAGAACTAGAAGGCATATGTTTTTGTTTGGTCATCTAATCTTGTTCTTTTATTTTATTTGTTTATATTAACATTCTATAAACCTAATTGGGGGGGAGAGGTCTTTCAAACTAATGAATGGATCTTCCTAGAATAGTTAATTTCTAAGTGAAACTAACAGTGCTTCCTGTAAAGGCTGAGTATTATACAGCAGGCAACCTGTGAGACAAGAATTCACTGAAAAGTACCTTTCTGGTCAGTACTTTAGATATTGATGTACAGAATACACTTAAGATCTATTTTTTTCATTGCTGTGGCTTTGGGGAAGTCCACAGGCTGCAAAATAGAGCTTTAACTGTACAGTAAGAGTTTATATTAAAAAGTAGTAGCAGGGCATCCAACTTTTACTAAATTACTTAAAGAGAATTCAAAGGCAACAATGAGAACATTATAATAACCCAACAGTGTTCTTTGTGAACAGTAATTATAACTAATGGTTGAAAATCTCAATGAGGACCTCTTCCTGCGTTCTCACGGCTGCTTCTGTTTGTGAGACCTGTGGCTCGACCTTGCTGATAGCAAGATGTCTTCAGGAAATGCAAAAATTGGGTATCCTGCTCCCAACTTCAAAGCTACAGCTGTTATGCCAGACAATTCAAAGATGTCAGCCTAAGTAAATACAGAGGAAAATGTGTTGTGTTCTTCTTTTACCCTCTTGACTTTACCTTTGTGTGTCCCACGGAGATCATTGCTTTCAGTGATGGAGCAGAAGAATTTAAGAAACTCAATTGCCAAGTGATTGGAGCTTCTGTGGATTCTCACTTCTGTCATCTGGCACAGATTAACACACCCAAGAAACAGGGAGGATCAGGACCCATGAACATTCCCTAATATCAGATCCCAAGTGCACCATTGCTCAGGATTATGGAGTCTTAAAGGCTGATGAAGGTATCTCTTTCAGGGGCCTCTTTATTATTGATGATAAAGATATCCTTCGACAGATAACAATAAATGATCTTCCCATTGGCCGCTCTGTGGATGAGATTATAAGACTAGTCCAGGCCTTCCAGTTCACTGACAAACATGGTGAAGTGTGCCCAGCTGGCTGGAAACCTGGCAGTGATACCATCAAGCCTGATGTCAATAAGAGCAAAGAGTATTTCTCTCAGCAGAAGTGAGCACTGGACCATTTTTCTGCCAGGCAGCATTGTGCAGCCAGAAGAAACTCTCTTGTACTCTACTCATGCTTATCACATGATGTGGTGTGACTCCCCATAAGCCTTTCCTACAGGGCTGGAGATGCTTAGCCTTTCTTCCACTATTGGTAATGGTCTGAGCTGTGTTTTGGGCAGACCATCTGCTATCAGTCACAGAAAACGGTCTGTTAATTCTTTTCTTCCTCTTCTTTTTTTAAGTATCTATTAAATGTAAATTCTGAGGAAAAAAAAAAGAAAATCTCAATGAAAAGAACTTGAGATCTTTTACAGATTAGCTAGTCTAAGCAAGGCCCCTCCAGTAGCTTCATTAATTGAAGACGATTCCAAGTATCAGCTACTAAGTACTTACAAATTATAATATCATCATATTACCTACAGTTAATGCGATCCAGAGAATACTGAAATAGGGGTCATCTTTAGCAGCGATGTTATATATAGGCTTTTACTCAAGGTCATCGTACTGTTTTATATTACTTACTCACTTTGGCAAAAGAATAAGCTAGTTGTATCACAGTTTATGGAATCTTAAAATATTTTAAAATTACATTTATTATATGTATGCATTTGCAAATATGCTTTGTAGACATCAGCAGACAAGTCACGGGAGTCAGTTATCTCCTTCTACCTTACGGGTCCTGGGGATGAAACTCAGGTCATCAGATCTGATGGCAAGTGATCTTACCTGATGAGCCATCTTGGTGGTCCTGGCCTTTTTTCTCATGATGAACTTTTAAAAAGCAATCAACTTATTTTTTGTCTTACTTAGTAAAAAAACCCACATACAACCAATAATTTCATAATGTCAGTAAAAAAAATAAATCTGTTCTCAACAACCATGCTGAAGAATCACATGCTGCTTCCTCCCTCTCTTCCTTCTCCTCCCCCTCCTTCTCCTCCCTCCTCTTCCTCCTCCCCTTCCTTGAAGGCTTTTTATTATGCTTTACATTTAAAATAAGAATCCCAGGATTTTCCATCCTGTATGTTTTCATCTTGCCTCTTCATGGTCCGTGATGCCAGCCAGTGTCAGCCGAGGTTGTCAGCGCAATGAAACCAAACTGCCGTGTTGGGAGCAGATTGTTCTGCCATTTCTCTAGGTCTTTGAGTTGGCCATCAAACCTAGGGCTTATAATTCCACACTTGTTCAACCCTCTTGTGTGGTTCACAACCATCTTCCCAGCTCTGTGATCATCGGTGATCTCGAATACACCTGTGTGCCCGTGTTTCATCATCACAGTTAAGAACTGAACGATGACTTTAGAACACGGCCTGATGAGGACCTGGCGTCTGCCTCTCTTCTCAGCGTTGTTAATGCTCTTGAGAGCATCCACCAGAACATTCATTCCCACCAGGTGGCGGTGAGGGAAGATGGCAGAAAGAGACACATGCATACTTCTACACATATATATTAGTAGTAGTATAGAACACACACAAATAGAAATTTTAAAAGGAAATGAAGTTGAAATAATCAACATTTAAGTCCTGAGCTGGGTGTCTTGGCAAACGCCTGTAATCTTAGCACTTGGGAGGTGTAGGCAACATTCATTTGTTACTCTTGAGCTACATGGTGGAGTTTGGGTCCAGCCTGGCCTCTGAAAGGGCCTGTGTCAAAAAGCCAAAGATAAATAAGAAATTTAAAGGAAGTATGTAACAAGAACACAAATGGATGTGCTTTCTTATTTTTAGAGACTTTAGGTTTTTAACATTTTTTCCCTTGTCAAATGTTGTACATAATACTACCATGTAAATATACACACCATAAATAAAAGTTTAAAAAGTACAATAGATTTTAAAGAACAGTTTTTTTTATTTACAAGAAATATGTATTTCCTGGAGTTCTCATGTTTCCCATCCAGTCTGCTCTAATGCTAAAATGTTCAAGCTTGAAATGTCATGTTCACTATCATTAATGACCCGATATTAATACATAGTCCGTGGTTTATTCAGACTTCCCTGGATAACTGAGACGTCTCTCTGTGTTACAGGGATACCATTGCATATCTGGTTGCTGTGCCCTTAGACTAACTTTGGCTATGACAGTTTCTCATTTTTTTCCCCTTTTGATGATCTTGACAGTTTTGAAGAATTCTGTCAGCTTTTTAAGACTTATTCATTTTTTCGTTATGTGCATGAGTGTTTGCCTGCGTGTACATATGTGCACCATGTGTGGGCAGTACCTGAGAAGCCAGAGAGGGCTTTGGATTCCTGGGAACTAGAGTTACGGGTTGTTGTGATCCACCGTGTGGGTGCCGGGAGACAAACCCAGGGAGCAGCAAGTGCCCTTCATTGCTGAGCCCTCTGTCTTTTCTCTCTCCAGCAGGGTCAGATATTTTATAAGATGTCCTTCTTCTAGCTGTTGTCTGAATCAACACCCTCCTTTCCCTGTTATTTTGGGACTGTGGGTTCATGGAAAAAAAACCCCACAGACATGGAGTCTGATCATCTCAACACTATATACTGGCAACGTGAGTGGTATCTATGCCCTAGTGTTCAATGCTGGCCAACATTCAGCACTGAACTAAGACCAGAGTACTTTTCCACAGAGAATGCAGGGGCTTTATTCCAAAGGCTGAGTTTATATTGTGATTCACCTCTACGTGCTTGCCAAAGACCCAACAGCATCTAAATCTGCCTGTACGACGTCAGGCACAACTGGATTTGCTAGATCATATGACTCAGGTGGCACAGGGACTTGCTTACTAGCCTAGACCTGCTGAAGAGTCCTCTCTTCTCCCACTGGGCACAAAGCCTGCCCTCTCCCTGCCCTACTTACTGTAGGAAGGACCAGATGTAACTGCTTATCTTTCAGCTTAGACATTACATCCTGACATCTACATTTGGGCTCCCTTCCCCCTAAAATTTCATTGAATTTGGGAGATACTACTCCATACCTATGACATTGAGATATTACCTATTTAGGTGGAGAATGGTTGCTACCGGCAAGGGCAGGGGAAAGAAACTGGTCAGGCAGTGTAGGGAGGGGTCCTGGAAAAGGGCACCTCAGCTTCTTGTCCTTGGGAAGCAGTTCCGTCTTGGTCAGAAGCTGGGACTGTTAACAGCAGTTCTGTCCTGGCTGGAGGCCAGAAATGCCCCAAACCATTCATGGGTCTTGGCTCATGTTCTGATTTCTTAACCCTTTTTTCTCCTGAATATAACATGGTAGTTCACTTTGTCAAGTCGATATGATCTAGTATCACCTGGTAAAAGAGTCTCAGTGGGGAGCTGTCTAGATCAGGCTGGTCTATGAGAAAGTATGGGAGAATAGTCTTAATTATGCTAAACTGTGGGGGAAGATAACCCTAAATGTGGGCAACACCACTGCTTAATTCTGGATCCCGGATTACATGAAACATGATACAGCAACCTGAGCACAGATAAGTCCACATTTACTCTTTCTCTTCTCTTAACTCTGGAAGAGACTAGGTGCTTCTTTGGGTTCCTGCTTCCTAGACCACGCTGCAATGATGGACATAAGCCAAGGATTTTGGTCCAAAATAAGCCTCTCCCTCCAGTTTGTTTCTTTTCTTTCCCTGCCCCCCCCAATAGTAAATACAACGAAGAGGCACAGCCACCCAAGGAGCAAGATCCTGGGAAGGAGACGATTCATCCCAAAGGTGTGCCCAAAGCTCCAGGCCACCCACCGGACGGAGAAGCACACACACAAGCCCTGGGTAAGCCAATTGCCCTGATCAGCTGACCTTCTCATGCTTCACCCTAGTAAAGCCTTACTAAGGGCCTTGGTGGCAACCTTTCTTAGGATTCTCCTCCTGCTACACACACACACACACACACACACACACACACACACACACATACACACCCCTACCTCACTTCTTTCTAAACCCTACCCTTAAAATTCATTCTTCGAGTTTTCTGGAAACTCCTTGGCTTGGGTGCCTCTTGGTTTTCCAGGATTTTAGCCACCTGAGTTATGAAATGCCAAATTTAAGGACATCCCTCACTTTCTTCCCATTTCACTCCTCCCTGCCTATTATCATCAATGTGATGGATATGTATGAGATTCTGTGGGTGTGAAATGTGAATGTGGAAGCTGCTAAGGGCTAAATTACAACTCAGTGCCCAAGAGCTAATGTAGTTTGCTATTGCTAATCCGGGCAATAAAGCTTATTTCCGAATTCTTTTTTTTATAATTTTTTTTTTAGATTTATTTTATTTATTATATGTAAGTACACTGTAGCTGTCTTCAGACACTCCAGAAGAGGGCGCCAGATCTCGTTACGGATGGTTGTGAGCCACCATGTAGATGCTGGGATTTGAACTTATCACCTTCGGAAGAGCAGTCGGGTGCTCTTACCCGCTGAGCCATCTCACCAGCCCTTATTTCCGAATTCTTATTTTGAATTCAGGATCTTAACCTGTTAGACTCATTGCAAACATTATTTAATGTGGTAGAATTTTAGATATCTTCATCTTGAGCCTTGTATTAATTTCCTGGGATCATTATAACAAAATACAACAAATCAGAGGGCAAACAACAGAAAGTTAAAGTTTCAGAAGCTAAAAGTGTGATAGGAGATTGTTGGCAGGGTTAAGCTTTATCTGAAGAGTCTTTGGATAGCCTTTTTTGCTTTATCTTAGCTTCTGGTAAGTTCCATCACACCTTAGGTTATAGCTGCATTCCTTCAATCTCTGTCTTCTTCCTCACATGGCTTTATTCCCTCTGCTGTTTGTCTGTCTGTGTGGTCTCTCCTCTCAAAACACCAATTAATAGCTTTACAGGACATCCTAATCCAACATGACGTCACCTTACTAATCTCATAGACAGAGATTCTTTCCCTGTAGTCAGATTGGGAAGTTCCAGATGGATGTGAACTGGGCGATGACCTACTACAATCCTACCTCCTTAAATTCCACAACCAGTTTGCTTACCGGGTTGCAACTTGCTCCTAATCTGTAATATTCTAGCTCTCCATAATCAAGGACGTTTTAATCACCCAATCAGCCTTGTGGGATGTTTAACACCAGTGTGCTTCCCTCGCCCCGAACATCAGTTTAGCCCTATCTAACTGCAGGCAAAAGTGATCTTTCATAAATGGTCTCATAAAGAGAACTCGACAAAGGCCAAGCTCACGCTTATCAATCTAACTTGGCTTTTTATGATCTGACTTCCAATCTTACCTACCTATCGTTTCTGCCCCTGAACCCTACCTGCAGGCTTTCGAAATGTCCCTGCCACGCTATTGCTCCATACTCAAGGTTCTGACTCAAGGCTGGAGCCATGCTCACCCACTCTCCCCGGCTTCTGCGCCTACACGGTCAGATCTTGGAAATCTGTTCATGTCAGCCCTTCGCTCTTACTCTTAAATCTATCACATGAAGCAATCTAATTCAAGATGGCACAGAATGCTATGCTTGCTCAACTACGACCCCACAGCCGAGGTCAAGGCCATGTGGGCTCCAGAGGCCGCGCTGGCACTGAGGAACGGTGCCAGCAGGTCTTTTAGGGGACCGAGGATGAAGTTCTGAACCGAGATAAGTACTACCCCGCATCCTAACTCGATCTTTCAACTCCACAGCGCCCAGCCGCGGGTCCTGCCCAGCCTCCACCAACCCCACAACTCCATCTACTGAGCCCGGACATGCGTAGTGAGCACACGGCGCGGGCCGTTCCAGGCTCCGCGGCTCAAGTCCGCTCTGCGCAGGCGTCCTCTCTCCATTTCCAGCCCCGCCCGTTCCAGGTCCCCAGGCTCTCGCCACGCCCCCTTGCCGCAGGTCAAAGGTCGCGGGGCGGGCCACAGTGACGCTTACGGAAGCGCTCTGCGGACCTCGCGGGGTGCGGGGCAGCGCCGCCACGGCTCCGGACGGCGGGACGGTAGGGCCCGGCGTGGCCGCGGATGAGTCGGGGAACCATGCCCCAGCCCGGAGCGTGGCCCGGAGCGAGCTGCGCCGAGACGCCGGCGCGCGAGGCAGGGGCCGCGGCGCGCGACGGCGGGAAGGTGACGGCCGGCGCGCAGCCCCGGGCCGCGACGCGATGCCCGGCCGAGCAGTGAGTGAGCGGGGCGGGTGTGGGAGCGGGCGCGGGGCTGCGTGGGTTCCCTCGGGCTCAGGTCGGCGACCCAGACCGGGCAGTAGAGAGTCGGGAGTGGGGACCCTGTCACAGCTCGGTCACCCAGGCCGCCACACTCCCGCTTTGACAACTGTCCATCCCTAAAGTTAGGGAAAGCGCTAGGAATTTGGGAAAGAAATCCGGAGAGGCCCCTTTAATGACCGACTGACTCCCTATAGCAATTTTCCCCTAACCTAGCTCGGGGAAAGTGAGGTCGCCCCTGTAACAGCCACAGAACGGCCCCGCGATGTCACTGCTTGAAGAGTTTCCCACCTGTTGGACAGACTTTGGCCACAGGCTGGCCCTCTCCGTTGTACCCTGTCAGACCCTGGCTAGGTATTCCTACCACCCTTTGCTTCTACACACACACACACACACACACACACACACACACACAGTTTTAGAGCAGTTCCTTATTGGCTGTGAAGAAAAACAGTAAGCTAAAAGTTAAGATTTCACTGTGCAGGGTTTGGAGGTGTCTACTGAGTTCGTGGCACAGTTATAGATGCCTTTGGACTTACAAAATTAAAAGCCTTGACAGTCAGTTTTCTTACTGGCCCAAGAGTTAAAGCATAACGTGTGTCTAGATGGACTTTTAGAGCACTTTTAATTTCCGAAGAAGGGGTCTTTTGAAGCCTTGTTAAGGAAGATGTGATAAAATAGTGGCTCATTTGTGAGGTGCTTTGCCGTGGGCTTTGACCGCTTTCGTTTATTGAGCACCCAAATGTGATGGTAATTATTTCTGTAATGAGCTAGTGGTTACAGGAAAGGTATAGAGTAGGAGGCCTTAACCTTCTCCCAGAGCTAGGTTGCCAATTAGAGTTAGTGACATTGGCTGTTAGCTTTGGGACTTGGGGAGCTTTAGCTCTTTATTTGGGTCAGCATTATCTAAGCTTCAGCCATAGTTGCTGTAGTCAATGAATCTAGATACCCTGGTTTTTTAAAATGAAATGTCCTGATTCTTAAATAGGGACACTTATTTTTCTTTATATCGAGCTCCATATACAGGGCCATGTTTGAGTTGGTCTAATCTGTGGCTGCTAAGTTGAAGCTGTCTAGGTTAGAGATGTCTCTTGCCTCTGCTCCTCCTCTGCTTCCTAACTGCTCTGACTGCAGCCTGCCTTCCTACCCGGAGCCCTTTTCTTTCCTGGATGCCCCGCCTTTTAAGCTCTGCACCTAAATCTTACCCTAAGTTTCACATGCCTTGAAAGATACCTGAGCTTTTGAGGCCAGAACCACATTCTCCAAAGTACACACAGTTGTTTGGAAGGTTTTCTGGTGTGCTGGTTCTCAGGAACACCTTGGGGAATGGGCCTCAGAGGGAAGGAGCCTTCACACCGCTGTTAGTCTTAAAGCGGAAACCTAGGTTTGTCATCTCACTGTTGAGGAAACAGGTGTGGATTGTGTTGTTAGGCAGGGAGACACAGGTAGGAGATTTTAAGATCATGTTTCTTGACCCCCACCCCCCACCCCACTACCCTCTTCTTCTTGACCTCCTCAGCAACACTGGACAGAGAGGCATGGCTTATAACCACCCCCATGTTTGTAATTTGAATGTCATTAGCTCAGTTTCTTTTTTTCCTTACTGCCTGTGTTGGCTTTAATTATCCTATTCTTTCTTGATTCTTTAGGTGTGGAAATGAGGCTAGTGTAACTCACAAATGTTACTGCTTAATACACCACACTGCTAGACCATTTTTGTCTTTCTGACTCAGCCTTACATGAGTAGTGGATTGGGCTCTTTCTCTCTGTGGGGCTTTCCTAGGGTCCCGTATCAGAGAAACAGTAAATAGTTGACAGTGTAATATGTGCATATGTGAGATATGCCGCTTAATAGTTTGGGTATAAATTTAATACTGTTAAGAATGTGTGTTTAAAATCCATGTTAGGCTCAGGGGTCAGACCTTTCTACTCAGAGTTATTGAAAATAGTTTTACCTTAAAATAGGGACCATAATGAGATTGGATATGATTTGAAATATGCTGTGGAGTCATTTTTACTACATTTGAGGGGAGATTGGTTATGAGTGTAAGTCCTAGGCAACCTACAGGTGGATTATGTTCTTGGGATGTGACTCTGGGGGGTTGCCTCTAGTAGCTCAGCTGTTCTGATTTCTTTTTAATAAGCTCATCACATTTCACAGGGGAAGGAACTGGGCTAGAAGGACACCCAGGCCACATGTATACACCGCCTCCTGCATAAGCCCCAAGGGATGGTCACAGGAAAGCTGGGAGTCCCATTGAAGAGGCCTGACATTAGACCAGAGTAACTGACCTTGTGCAGGTGCCCCGGCTGCTCACATCACAGGCCTGTTTTGCTCCATCTTCCGTTCATCTCCCCATCCTTTCATGTTTGCTGATACGTCAGTGGGGAACCCTTAGACAGTCATACCACGCTATCCTCTTCAAGAACGTGGCCAAACCAGAAGTGCTTAGGGAAGTCACAGACTACCCCATGCACCTTCTCAGTCTACTTGAGGATGGAACTGGAGTTTACTCTGAGATTGATGCTGAGTATGCTCTTGTGTGGAGGCGTACAGTCGTCTGTGAAGCCCTCGGAAACTGAGTGCAAACTTGGGTTTCTAAGCTGAGGTATTCTTCAAGGGTCTGCGAGCACACTCCTCTATGTGTTAGGCTGTTTTCAGGGATTGTCAACCCACGTTAATGCTGTTTTCTGTCCTTGCCCAACCTAGCTCCCAGAGTGGGGTAAGAAGGCATGTAGCTGTGGGGATATAGTGGACTCCCTCTCCTTTCCCCACATAAGGAGGAACCCACTTCAGGAGTCACCCAGGATTTTTCGAGACCTCATTGTTGAAGACGGCAGTGTTGTCCTTATGCGCTTCTGGAAGTCACATGGAGTAGGATGAGCTGATATGGAAAGTCCACTTGCAGAAGTGGGTGGAATTTTGGCCTACGTGCTGGTACTTTCCTGCATGTGCTGTGTTGTTTATCCTCTCTGCAGCCAGCACGACTAGAAGAAGGCTAGGCTGAGTGGTCTTCACTTTTCTGTGTCTGGGTAGGAAGATATGTGGGTGTCACACTGGTTGACTCCACCTTACCAATACTGCAGAGAGGGCTGGAAAAAATGGCTAGTGGTTAAGAGTACTTGCTGCTCTTGTGTAGGTCCTGGCTTAGGCTCTCAGCACTCACAGTTACCACCTAAACTCCAGTACCAGAGGATCCAGCACCCTCTTCTGGCCTCAGGATCTAGGCACACAAATGGCATACAGATATGCATTCAGGGAAAGTCATGCACATAAAATTGTAAACACCAAAATAAATGCTTCTTTTTAAAACAAGAAAAAAATATTGTTTGTAAGCTGTGCATATACATTAGAATTGGTTGTTTTCATTTAAGTCTTGAATCAGAAATTGAAAATATGGCTTCATAGAAATCTGTTTCACTGAGCTCTGCCTTTAATTTTACAGTTTTCTTGGAAATAGTATAATTTTGTTTGCACTAGTAAGCATTTGCAAACAAGTCTTAACTGGATTTAGTACTTCTTTCCTGTAATGCCAAATGCCAGCATTCCAAAGGCAGAGTTGGAGAAAGATCAGGAGTTCAAGGCCAGCCTAGCTCAATTCCCCGTCCACAGCACGCGCGTGCGCGCACACACACACACACACACACACACACACACGCACGCGCGCGCACACACACACTTGCCTTTAAAATTTGTTGAGATGGAAATCTCTGAGCAAAGTAAGAGGTACTAGTTATAATTTAGCATGTGCTGGAGCTTACTCGATTTGGCATGTTGGCTTCAGAATAGAGTAGTCTTGCTCATGAGAAAATGGGTAAATAGTATTTATTGGGAACTTGAAAACAGATCCTTTCAAATAATGCCATGATGCTAAACTAGGAAATTTCTAGTTAGGAATTATTATCATTTTGGTTTAAAATTTAACTGTACAGTTGAAGTGTAACTAGCATGTCTGGACATGGAGTCACTTCTCACTTTACTGTTTTCTGGCTGTCATATTTTATAGGAGAGAGGTTTTTGCTGTGGTGACCATCTGAGTCTGAGGGGTTTGTGACCTGTGTTCCTTGCCAGAGTGGACATGTCTTTCCCAGTAAAAGTTGGCCATTTTTTCAGCTCTGTCAGCGTTGATGACTTTATCTTAATAGTGCTCCTTTCCTGGCATTGTTTCATTATCTTTCTCCCATTACAAAGGAGCTCAGCCCTGCACCAGCTCCAAATTCCCAGTGTGGCTAATGCCGCTTTGCAGTTGTTGGCAGCACAGCATTTGTCACTTCAAGACAGTAGAACAAAGCAAACCTGAACTTCAGCCCCAAGACACAAATTCAGGTGAAGACGTTGTAATTTTTACGGTTCCAGTGAGAGCCAGAGGCTTGGGCATGCTAGCCAAGCGCTCCATCCCGAGGATACTCTACAAATAGTTTCATCCCCTGGTACTTCCTGGTTACCTTAGGTAGACGCATAGTTCATCCTGGCTCTCACATGCTTTCCTTTCTGACTGTGTTTATCTCCATGACTTAAAGTTGGCATTTATCTGTTCTCCTAGGACACACAGCTTTGGGGTCACTTTCAAAATATCACATTACAGCTCACCTTTGGTGGCCAGTGACATTAACAAATACTGGTGCAAATATCTGGGTGAAATGTCTGGTTGCTGAAGTGATGGCTTCTGCTCTGCTCCTCTTGTGAGAACTGTGTCCTGAGTCACTGCTCTTCCTGCCCGCCCACCGAGTCGGGGCTGCTCTGTCTCCTGTGCACGTGGCTCTCCTGCCTGTCCTGCTCTTGCCTCTGGTTCTTTTCCTGTTGTCCCGTGTGGGCATTTGTCTTTGTAAAGTGACTGTTTGGATTGCCCTCTCTGGGCACTGGGTTGTGAGGGGGCCGAGGGGAGCCAAAAGCTCATCCAGGCTAGCCACAGAATTTGCCTGCAATGCAAATTTATCACAGGCGGTTAGGAGTTAGCTGGAAGAGGAACCGCAGATCTTACAGCCTTCACACTGAAGCTGAGAAAACTGAGGGCAAGATTGGGGAAGTGTCATTTGAAGACAGCTTCTGAGAATTTAAATATATTAAAGTGATTTGTGAGCTGGGCGTGGTGGTGCACACCTTTAATCCCAGCAGAGGCAGGCAGATTTCTGAGTTCGAGGCCAGCCTGGTCTACAGAATGAGTTCCAGGACAGCCTGGGCTATACAGAGAAACCCTGTCTCGAAAAACCAAAAAAAAAAAAAGAAAGTGATTTGTTTCAATAACTATTTTAGAGGATCAGAATTCCTCTGATAGGTATAATTGTTGGTTTGACAGAAAGCTGTTATTAAGTTTATGAGAAGGATGTGGTCATATTTTATTTTTGGCCTTTGATCTGTTGCCCCCATGCATCTGTTTGCTTTTCACTTGGGCACAAGCTCTCTGAGTGACATCATGCCTTTTGCTCGAAATGTCACTGCATCATATGATACTTGCTCTCTTACCTCATGCTGCTAACACACTAGAGAAAAGAAGGCTAAGCAACGACCACTGGGCAGATTGTTTATTAGAACTCTCCACATTGGATATATGAAAATTCATAGTAGCCAGCTTTTTGAGTACTTGTTACTTTAAACATGTCTCTCTCATAGCAATCCTGTGAAGTAAATACCCCAGGAACTAGAGGTGCACGTAGAGGTAATGAGGACTAGGATACAGAGCAGCTATTCTCTCAGTCTGACTGGGTACCCACAGTAACTGTTGCTCTCTGTAGAGTGTGTGCCACAAAGCTCATGTCAGGATATGTTAGCAAAGAGTCGGATCACGATTCAGAATCCGCTGGGACAAGAGAATGCCTGTAGCAAATCACCTGTAAAAGTGTAGGGTAGTTGTGACTAAGTGTTTGGGCTGAACTCTGAGTAGTGCATAGGAGAATAATCAGATCCATGCTGGAGGGAAGGGGTGGGTAAGGCGCAGTCATTCATATATATATATATATATATATATATATATGACAAGGTCTTGCTATACTCCAGGCTGGTCTTGATATCAAGATCTCCATCCACAGCTTCAGCTTCTTGAGTACTGGGATTATAAGCATGTACCACCACATCTGCAAGGGGCACATTTAGACATTTGTTCTCTCATACGTGGGAAACACTGGATGATTTCATGAGGTTCTTGTTAGATTCACTCTCTTACCTCCCTTCTTTGTCTTTCTCTCCTGAGACTCTGTTCTTTCTCCCAGCTCTGTCTGCTAGGCCATGTCCAAGAACGAAGAGATCGGAAGCACAAGTACCTTGCTTACTTACTTGGTTACTTACATCTGAGCCTGGCACCTCTTCCTTCCTGGATTCCATTGTGTTTGAAGCTCCTCTTTCTTCTGTCTGCTGGGAGGATGAGGCAGTGTCATGGGAGATACAGGGAGTTGGAAGTCTGCACACTCCTGATGTGGCCTCTCCTGAGTTTAAGCTCAGTGTGTTGCTCTTCCTTCAGATGAACTTGCTGCGTCTAGTTCCTGAGCCTCAGCCTCCCTAGCTTGCCTTGCATAGCTGCCACTCCAGCATCCCAGAACTTCCTTGTTTGTACCATTTCCCCTCTGCTTCCTACTGGTCTTTCACATACACAGTTTGTGTTCTGTCCCCTTTATTGTCATTTTGGGGTGAATATTATTTTCAAGGTGCTGGGATTAATACTAAAGTTGGCACATGTCAGGCAGCTCTAGCCAAGCCTCTACATTTTTAAGGAAAGGGAGGCATTTTCAAAGTGGGAGCCATATTCATTATCTTTGCCTGGAATTTTACCCTCTTCCTAATACTTATTAGTTACCGAAGACACCTTGGGAAGTGGCTATATTCTTAAAGACGTTGTTCACTAGTGGTAACCATTAAACTATGTGGGACATAGTGTCATCTGGGTGGGTGGCTGGTGAGGGAACAAGAGAAGCCTTGAGAAAGATTTTTAGCTTATGGGGCTTTGTAATGATTCTCTCTTTTCATGTTCAGAGTTAGTTGCCATCAGATTTACTTGTAATATGTTATAAAAGTAGGTATTCTGTGTAAATGCTGTGTACACAGCACTGTTTCTGTTCTCGGCACATGGAGGAGCCATTCGGGAGTGTCCCTGACTTAGATGCATGCCTGTAGATTTTAGTTCAGATGACCTTGGAGTCGTGTAAAGTGATGGATGAATGCTCTCACTTAAGGGGATTCTGAAGTGGAAGCAAGCACTGCCATAGGGATGCTAGGACCTGTATATTATCACGGTGGCATCCTGTATGTGAAAGCAGTTAAATCTCCATGTCATAGCATTTCGTAAGCAGCTGTATATTGTCACACAGTGGGAAATGTCAGTGCAACAAGAGTTTGAAAATATCTACTTTGGTGTGATTTCAGCGAGGAGGACATGTACCGTGCTGCAGATGAAATAGAAAAGGAGAAAGAATTGCTAATACATGAAAGAGGGATATCAGGTATGTGTGGAACTGTTTTATCTGTAGACTTTCTCGTCATAGATAACTAGTTAGATCAGCACGCCCGTGTTCACGAAATTCGGCCTGTAATTCCTACAAGTCCTTACATTATACATCCAGTCTCTTCTACATGAACTACTTACTTTGCTGAAACAGACATAGGGAAGACTCTGCCCCGCATCTCTTTAGTCTGCCGTCTCTCAGCTTGGTTCTTCATATTCTTAGAAGAGGTTGGATTTGAGCACATTTGTCATTTTCAATTGCAAGATGTTTTGAGAAGTTAGCTATACACATATCCTTGAAGAAGGCCATGTGCCTCTAATGACTGTGGCAGAATGACCATGTGCTTGAGAACACCAGTTACCGTGTGACTCTGCCGTCTGTAGCTCTGTCCGGCTTGGTCTTCTCATTCCTGGTGTGGACTTGGTGCTCCCTGTGACTCCAAGTGAAGTGTGGCCTTCCTTTGTAGGTCGGCCTGTGCAGAGGCTGAGGAGAGATGTATCTGCACAGAGTGCCTATGAATGGTACTCTCATTGCTTGTGTGAGTCTCACGCTCTGCTTCACTAGTAGAATGGCTTCTGTCCCTCTGGCTAACAAAAGCATTATTGTAATTAGGATACATAAGGTTTTGGTAATGGTATCTGATTCTTCCTCCAGAGCTGATCCCTATGAAGCCAGCAGGGATGTTTTGTAGTGACCCTCCTTAGAACTTCATAGGAAGCTCAGTCTTCATGGCTGCGTTGCTCCAAATCACTCGGCTTACATAGCATCATTTGATAGTGCTGTAGACCCTCTGTTTTCCTCTTCCACCTCCGGGGCTTGATTTACTTTTCTTTCTTTTCTTTCTTTCTTTCTTTCTTTTCTTTCTTTTCTTTCTTTTCTTTCTTTTCTTTCTTTTCTTTCTTTCTTGAGACAGGGTTTCTCTCTGTAGCCCTGGCTGTCCTGGAACTCACTCTGTAGACCAGGCTGGCCTTGAACTCAGAGATCCGCCTGCCTCTGCCTCTGCCTCTGCCTCCCGAGTGCTGTGATTAAAGATGTGCATCATCACCTCCTGGCCGATTTTCTTCTGTCCAGCATTGTTCCCACACAGTGCCCAAGCATTTAGTGAGTCTGGCGAAGTGTGTTTTTAGTCTCACGGTACTTCTCATAGCTCAGGCCTGATAAGCTCACTGCCCTTCCTCAGTGGCCTATAGGAGCTCTGCCTCCTCCATGGCAGGGCACAGTGCTTACTGCAACCCATACGAACACTCTGATCCTTTTGTGGGTGAATTTAGCTCAATGAAGGCTTTCCACACCTTGACCTGTCTGGTTTTGTAAATGCAGTTCTTTTGGAACTCAGAAGTTTATGTTTGACTTGGGAGCTTTCATGCAAACTGAGGAGTTGTCAAACCATGTGCCCCTAAAACCCTGGTGATTTCCTACCAGACCCATTGTAGAAGAAGTTGAGATCCCAGTGCTAGTCTGTCCTGAAATTTCTGGGTTTCTGGAGGAGTCCCAGTTTTATTTCTTACCCTTTGAGGTCTGATTATTATATTTGTCACGTTATGTGGTGCTTGCTTATCTGAGTGCCTGTTTACCACTCTGTTTTTTTTTTAACTTCCCTTTCTTCTTCTTCTTCTTCTTCTTCTTCTTCTTCTTCTTCTTCTTCTTCTTCTTCTTCTTCTTCTTCTTCTTCTTCTTCTTATTTTTGTTTGTTTTTGTTTTGTCAAAAGAACTAGTCTTCTTCCTTGAAGCAGCAATGGGAGCCTGTGTAGTTTACAGTTAGACAGAGGGAGTTGTACCCAGTGGTCTGCCGAGGTCAGGCACTGCCTCATCCTGTGCCTCTCTTCCCTAGCTTAGGCAGCATGTGGGGACTGCTGTCTCTCCCAGACACAGAAGTCTGGTGGGATTCAGGTAACATTATGTTGTAACTACGCAAGTACTTCAGTTCTTTAAGCCTCCTATCTTATGCAGACCTCTGATTCAGGACAGGATTGGGCTTCTGGCTTGTCCTCCAGCTTTTATAAGACCCCTGGGCCAGCATAACTTAATTTGTGATCTGAGATGGTAGGACTCCCCAGCCCTGCCCAGGGGTCAGTCTTAGTGTGTCTGCAAGTGAGGACAGCAGAGGAGAAGACAGGAAGGAAGACTTATTGTCTGGAAGCCCTTCCTCTGCTGGTAAAGTACTTTCTTCCCCAGCTTATACCCCTCCCTGACAAGAACTTACGGCCCAGAAGGGTCCTGACTGTAATAGCAGTTCTTCCTGTTTGTGGGGGATGTGAGTGGAAAGGCAGATACCTGTGAGTACTTCCTTATTCTAAGTAGCCTCCTAAACATTATCTCTTGAATTTCAAAGAGTAACGGTGGTTGTTTTCACTTCTAGGTTAATCACTATGAATTGCACACAGAACTCTATCTGTGCATGGATTATGCAACCCTTTCTAAAAGGTTGTTTTTTTCTTTGAGAAATGGTGAACAATGAGGTGGTTTTTTGAATAAGCAATTTTTACAGTTTACTTTTAAAAGAAATTGTACTCCCTAAACTCTAGGGAGGCTTTGGTGTTCCTGGGTCAGTGGCTTCCACCATGCTCTGGCTTGTAAGTGTTTGTGGTCCTTTCCTCTTCCATCTCTGACGCCCACTGGGGCGGGGTCCTGGCCTCATTCCCTCTCATCTCCATTCCTGGCATAGTGCTTGGCACAGTTAGAACTTCAGGGACTATTTGTTGAATTGAGTGAAACACTTATGTACAAGACCTATGTGTTCTAGGTTCATTTCCTAAAACAATTGCTAATGTTTCTATCCTCAACAGTTTAAAAAAGAAGCCAAGATGAACCTGAAAATTGCCCTAATTTCTTTTTGAAATCACAAATTGTCATATGCATATATACACATAATCATAGAAATATATCAAGAAATCACACCTCATCCACTAAATCAAGAAAGTCTTACTTAAGGCCTTAAATTCAATCCCCAGTACACACACACACACACACACACACACACACACACACACACAGGAGAAGGGATATTAGGGAGAGAAGTGACTTTAAAAGGCATTTTTTATAAACAAAAACAACAACAAAATCCATAACATTTGTTTAATCCTGAGTTGTACTAGTTTGGGGGAGACATTTAAAGGATGTCTGTGGATTAACCAACACTGAGTGCTCTGATCCTTTCTGGCTTATAACAAAAACTATAATCTTAGGTAAACAGCAAATGGCATTTTTGTTAGGTGTTATCTCTGTCTAATAGATATGAAAGAACTGATGAGCAATTTTTCATGGTTCCTGTGCCTGCATCTGATTATTAAAGTGTATACACACACACACACACACACACACACACACACACACACACACCCACCCGTGGGTCAGGTGAGTGGGAACCCGGAGGTTCCTGTAGGTCTTTGAGCCTGTGAGGAAAGACTGCCACCTGACTCTGGAGTTAATGAGCAACCTGACTGGCTGTGTGTGGAGTGCGGGCTGGATGGTGTGGTGACGAGGGAGACCCATTAAGAGAGCACTCTGGTTTATGGAGGTGGCATGGGCTGGATGCATGGGCAGTAGTGAAATTGAGGAATTTTTAAATTAGAGAAAGTAAGGTGTAAGGAGAGGACTCCCTCCCCTAAGAAAGCAGTGTCTCTATTTCCATTACACTTGCTTTCATTCCTTACCTGTTTTATTTCATTGTTGCCATTTTGATTTTTCAACAGAACCCAGGTTAAGTGTGGCTCCTGAAATGGATATCATGGACTACTGCAAAAAAGAATGGAGAGGAAATACTCAGAAAGCCACATGTATGAAAAAGGTACGGCTGGGATGCACCTATTGAAGGTCTTTAAACCGTCTGTCATGAGCTACGTATCATAGGATGCTTTTAGACAGTGGTTAGGACAACTGCTATAATAAGACAATGCTGTAAATATTGGTGTTCTAATTTTAGAGATGAGGAAACAGACTGCAAAGATAAGGACTTGTTCGGAGTCATAGTACTAATATAGAAGCAACATCAGTTCTTTAGTAACTTAATTTCTTTGAAGACACATAGCTGTGCTGTTGAGAGGAGTCAGCCACTGGTGCTTCTCTTGGAGACAGTTGGGAATGCTCTTCTTAACTGGTGCTGTAAAGGCCTCAAGGATAGGCAGAGGTGACTTTACACCTCTGCCCATGCATCTAAGTCCTAGGTATAGATTCCTCCTGTACTTCCTCTGCAGAGGAATTTGAACCATTTCCTTCATTGAAGGTGTGCCAGGAGCTGCCTTCACTTCATGCTGTTGTATACTAGCACCCCTAGACTAGCCTCTGAGACTGATATGGTATTGGAACTGCAGCACGCCCTGTGGGCTCTGCTTACAGAGTGCTCTCCATCTGCCCTTCCTTATCAGTAAGGGAAACCATGTGACACTGTTTCTGTTTGACCTTTCCTAAGCTAGTGACAAACTTCTACCTACTGCTTAACGTTGTGTCTTTTGATTACTTTTTTTTTCTTGGATTATTTATATTTTGAATTTGAATATACTACTTGTGTTTTAGAAATACTGACCAGTCTTTTGTATTTTTGTCATTTATTTGTATGTGTATGGGTGTTTTGCCTCCATGTATATCAGTATCATGTGTGTGCAGTGTCTGCAGAGGCCAGAAGAGAGCACTGTGATTGTGAGCCTCCGTGTGGATGCTTAGAGTGGAACCCAGGTCTTCTGGAAGAAGAGCCAGTGCTCTTAACTATGGAGCCATTTCTCCAACCAGACTTGGTAGAATTGGATAGAATCATATTGAAAAGGGTTTTAAATTTTTGAAATTTTAATTTCTCTGGTAGCAGCTGCTTCTCCTCCCCCCCTTCCTTCTCTTCTTCCTCCTCCTCCTCTTCTTCCTCTTCTTCCTCCTCCTCATCATTATCATCATCATCATTATCATTATTATTACTTTAGAAACTTACTCATCTTCTAGAGTTCAACTCAGGTCTGCAATCTGAAAGATGTCCACCTTAGCCCTAATTCTTACAAACCTGTGTTCTAGGCCCGTGTGTGTGTGTGTGGCCTCAGTCACAGAATACCCTGATTCCTGGTTCCTGCCAAAGGTGACAGGCCTGTTTTCTCAGAGTCCGTCTGCAGCCGGCTTCCATCCACTCTGGGTCTCCAGCTCTCTTTCCAGACTCTGCAGGGAGTCACGTCTGTATTTCCTTACCTGCCCTAGAAAAGGCTTCACTAATGATTTCATTCTGTTGTCTTAGTCTCTTCCAGAGATCAGATCTGTTTTAATGGTGGCATGTCTAAGTCCAATACTGAAGACACTCAGTTACCCAGATATGCCATATTTTAGAACTTATGGGAAAATCATTCCTCTATGTGCTTGCACGCAAAGAAAGAGTTGACCATTCAGTAATCAGGTTAAAACACCCCATTTAGAGGTGCAACTCCTAAGCAATCTGAGCATTTCCACTGCCACTTTGAGTCTTGACTTTATTTTAGTTCTTATTTGCCTAATTACGTGTGTTTCGATTTGGATATTCTTTTGGAAGTGTTCATGAATCCAGATTACTTTTTTTAAGTGTTAGGTTCATCTCTGAAATAGTACAGGGGGCTGGAGAGATGGCTCAGCGGTTAAGAGCACTGACTGCTCTTCCAAAGGTTCCGAGTTCAAATCCCAGCAACCACATGGTGGCTCACAACCATCCGTAACGAGATCTGGTGCCCTCTTCTGGAGTGTCGGAAGACAGCTACAGTGTACTTACATATATAATAAATAAAATAAATCTTAAAAAAAAAAAGATGAAATAGTACAGTTACGGATCTGTAAGATTCTAATGGACTTGCAGCTTTTGGATCTCCTGATGACGTAGCTGTGGGGTATGTGTGCGTGTGTGTGTGTGTGTGTGTGTGTGTGTGTGTGTGTGTGTATGGTGCATCACTCTAGTGCTTGTCATGAGGCTGTTATGAACAGACCTGGACTGTGAGTCATGAAAGTGCTGTGCATGCAGTCATGTGTCACTGCACTTGATAGCTACCCGTGCCACTGCTCTGTGTACAACCGTGTGCCGTGCAGTGTCAGCAGCAACCTGATACATCATCTCACGTTCACTTTACCTCTTGATTGGATTGTTGTCTCATACTTGATTTAGTACTTTTGTTTTTCATTACGGCATGTTAGCATACTTCCCCTGCTAATACTTAGTAAGAGCCTAGATAGTTCAAGTATATAGTAGGATATACCAGCTAGGTTTGTGCATGTGTACTCAGATGTGTGCACAATGATGACATTGCCTAGTGACATATTCTTAGAATGTATTACCTTTGCTGAGTGACTTCTGCCTGTATGTGTACACATACACTTTGGAAACTCGGGATTTATGGACATTTTTAAAACGAGATAGAAATATTGCATACCCCCCCTTCCTGGTCTCTTTATTAAAGTATTTGGGAAAATTAACCACAGATGAAACCTTTCAGGATGTCAGCAGTGAGTTCGGGCTCCCTCTGTGGGTGCATAGTGCTGGACAGCTGGTTTATTTAGATGTCAGGCCTGTTGCATTTGTTATAGCTCAGTGGTTTCAACCTGTGGGTCACAACTCCCTGGGGGTTACAGACCAGATATCCTGCATATCAGATATTTACATTACAGTTTACAACAGTAGCAAAATGACAGTAGCTATGAAGTAACAAGGAAATAATTTTATGGTTGGGGGTCACTATAACATAAAGAACTGTGTTAAAGAGTCATAGCATTTGGAAGGTTAAGAACCACTGTTACAGATGCTGAGATTTCATAAAGAAAGCATCAATATTTTAAGGTAAATGGAATTGTAGTCAGAGACTGGAGTGCCTCACTAAGCTATCCTTTCTTGTTTGCCATTTCCCAATGATTTAGGACAATTTTTTTTTTCCGTAGGGATGGAACTTTTCTTGCTATCTCAAGCCAGTAACTACCATCTGAACTCTTTGATGTTTTCTCCCAAGGGCTATGAGGAAGTGTCTCAGAAATTCACTTCCATAAGGCGAGTCCGTGGTGATAACTACTGTGCACTGAGGGCCACACTGTTCCAGGCCATGAGCCAGCTGGCCGAGCTGCCCCCCTGGCTGCAGGACCTGGAGCTCATACTGGTATGTAGTTGCATGAATTTGAATCACAGTGTTTCAGGAAGTTCTTCTGAGAAGACTTCTCCTTTCTGCTTATGTTGCCTGAAGGTGTTATATGCAGTGTGATTTCAGTATATGGATTTGTTCAGTTTGCATCTTTAAGATGATCTTATATGTATAAAAAATGACTAGAAATAATCAGTATTTTCAAGAAGAAAAAGAATGACAAAACTTAATACACTTAACCTGAGTTAAAGACCAGAGGTTTAGAATTCATAAAAAACACATAGAAAAACTTGACTTTATTTTAGTGTTTCTATGAAGTAGGTTATATAATTTTTACTGGAGTCCATGCGGATTTTAGGGGCAGTTCAAAAACAAATATATGTTTCATGATGAGATGTTAGTGTTACATGGAGAAACCTTTTATGGACCTGGCTATCCTTAGTGCTTTAAGTCATGGGAGAGAGTCCCTGGGATCTATGCCTGCAGGTGTCTTGATACAAAGAAGGCCTCATCCTGATGTTTTGTGTAGTGGATAGAAGGAAATTCTATAAACCCTAGCACTAGTGAACATGGCTTTGCTATTTTCTGTTTGCACGTGAGTTGAAGGGCTTTGGGTACTGAGGGTGGACAGTGTCTTAACTCTGCAGCTCAGGCTGACTTCAAGGATTACCTGTGGTAATCCTCCTGCTTCAGTTTCGTGAGTGCTGGGATTACTGGTGTGAGCCAGCATGCCTGGCTGATAGAAACATGGCAAAGCTGTTACTTCTGTGTGGTGTCTGCTGTGCTCCTCTGTATTAAGGAGAGCGTGGCTGTGCTGACTAACTTGCTCTGTTACACTGGGGCTTCTTACACAGCATGGACTGTGTGCTTTAACATACCCAGGAAAGGGAATGAGTGAGTTTTACAACTTATTAAAGAAAGAAATGGAAATTTTAATTTATTTTTAGATGGTATTATTCTGAGAGGATAGACTTGGCCTACAGTACTCTTAAAAACAAAAAGCACTTTGAAAATTATTACCAAATCTGTTTGATACTTTTGAGTCTTTTCCTTTGTGGGCCTTTTTAGATTTCTGGGATTATTTGACACTAATTTTAAATTTTTATATTTTCTAAGAGTTTTTGGTGCAAATACTGTCCTAAGTAATTAAACATACACATTATATCCCAGAAAAGTCAAGCAATCGCTCCTGCTAACAGGGTACATTGGGTAACACCATCTACCCCATGTGAAATGGGCCAGCTAAGAAGGTGGGCTGTTGCATGCCTGGAACTGCAGCACTTTCATGCCGAGGCAAGAGGACTGTGACTTTTAAGCTGCTCTGAGTTATGCAGTGCAGCCTTTTCTCAAGAGTGATGGCTTGCATTTGGTCCTGGTCAGTATTAAAATGTGTCCCTTGCAGGAGTGATAAGGTGATCGAGAGGTCTTCCTGGCCTAATTGGAGTAATGCACAGAGAACTGTTAAATTCCCAGTGGCGTCCTCTTTTCCATAGCCTTGCATGTTTGCCTTCTGAGGGCCTCGTCACTGAGATCAGTATTCACACTGATTGGATTTAGTATCTGCTGAAGAAACGACTTTCATTCTCATGCCCTCAGAAACAATGTGGTTTGGACCTTTCTTGACATTTTGTTGTATGGTTCCTAAGACTTGAAACACTTGCCTCTAGCTCTGTGTTTGAGGGGCTACGAGAGAGGGGAGAGGTAGACACACAGGTGTATGGTTGTACTGAAGAGTCACTGAGCAAGGGTGCTAGCTGTCTGCTTTCATGTGCCGACTCTGTGAGCTCAGTGCCACTAGAGCTTCAGAGGGAGCCTAGGCGCAGTCCGCAGTGCTCAGACTGTAGTGCTTGACTGAGAATGGCTCCCGGGCAGGGCCTTCTGTTCTCCTCTGCTCAGTTTCTC
The DNA here is from genome assembly GCA_902729485.2 of Mus minutoides. Lineage (NCBI taxonomy): Eukaryota > Metazoa > Chordata > Mammalia > Rodentia > Muridae > Mus > Mus minutoides. Next base: position 1,660,002 of record LR749783.1, on the reverse strand, counting down.
TGGCCTAGCTGGTCTGCTTAGGAGTTGAGCTTTGTCCCTCTTGACCTGCAGCTGTCCCCTTTTCTCTTGTCCTGCCTAGGCTTTCTGATTGTTCTTACTTCTGTCCAGAACCAGCCCGTTTGACTGACAATAGCCCCAACCTGGACATGGCTGGTCAAAGCTGGATCAGCCCCTCACCTTGTGAAAAGGGAGTATCCTTTCTATTAGGAGCATTTTAGTTTTTAAGTGTACTGTATTTGTAAAGATCTGTGAACGGATAAGACCTGTGACAGCACTTGCTTCAGAATGACATTAAAGCTCCTCGTGACTTCATTTTGGGGATGATGCTTTTGATACTTGCTGTTGCCATGTTATCAAGATTATAGATATTTGTTAGAGAAAACAGGCTGGGCTCTAGGTCAGTCACAGATAAGGTGCCTACGCTACCGCGTGATCCATAAATGTTTATCGTCGTCATTTCTTGCTTCAGTCTCCTCTTCTCTTGTGATCGTTAGTTTTCTTTTCTTCAAGACAGTTTTCTCTGTAGTCCTGGATGTCCTAAAACTTGCTCTGGAGACTAAACTGACTTCAAATGCACAGTCTGTTTCTTGCTTGCATCTCTTACTCCAAAAGAAGGCAGACCTGTGTGCCTACTAGAAAAGAATAGTGATTTATGTGGACCCCATGTGTGACCCGTGAGAGCATTTAAAGCTGTATTAACTTCTGAATAAATAAGTCCAACTCCATGTTCTTTCCTAGTATTTCCTTTAAACTTTTATCATGTGTCTGTGTGAGTGTGTGTGTGTGTGTGTGTGTGTGTGTGAGTGAGCATAAGTGTGTATATGTATGTGAGTAAGAGCCTGTGTGTGTGTGTGTGTGTGTGTGTGTGTGTATGTGAGTGGGCTTGTTTGTGACTGAGTGTGTGTGTGTATGTGAGTGAGCGTGTGTGTGACTGAGTGTGTGTGTGTGTGTCTGTCTGTCTGTCTGTCTATCTGCCACAGTGAGTGTATGGAGGTCTGAAGACAGCTTTGTGGAGTTTGGGCTCCTGGGATTGAACTCTGGACAGCAGGTTTACATGGTTAGTGCTTTCCCCACAGAGCTGTCTTGTTGGTCCTTTAACCTGGTTTCTTTTCTAAGTCTCATTTTTTGGACTTTTTTCTAAGATTCCCACGCTTGGCCTGGACAATCAATCAATAGACTGACCAATGAGTGACTGAGATGAGCAAATTAACTTGTTTCTTCCCAAAGTAACTGAGTTGCCTGCCTGCTGTACCTGCTCCTTAGGTTACTGTGCAGTGTTACAGACCCGCAGCTCTTCCGGGACTGCCATCTGCCTCCTCTCAGGCCTTTTTGTATTTTCTCTTGGGCTGTAGTTCTTGGAGCCAGGTTGTAATTTCACGCTGCTGCCACTTGAGGGCACATGAGGTTCTGGTGATAGTCTGAGACTAATGAAAATGCCTGTGCTTGTCTCACAAGTGCAGGACTTGTGGGAACAGAGTGGGGCTGTTGCAGCTTTAGGTGAAAGGTCATTTATCACAGTAAGATATGATGACTAGATGGCTTTCCCCCTTGACTGACATAGAGCACTGTCGCTGTGATTTTGAGTTTTGTAGAGACAAAAGTCATCATAGTTACACATGATTGCCATAGACCAAGAAAGCACAAAAATCACATAATCAGAATTACTGTTTTGAAAGAGTCTCAGAGTCTTAGGTTCTAGTGGAATTGAGCATGTTCTGTTCTAAACTGTTTATTACTGTTAAACAAGTTCAGCATAGGGTGTTAAGGTTATGATATTCTGACTCCAGGGATGAAATCTCTCTTTTATAGTTCCAATTTCCCTTTATTTATTTATTTATTTATTTATTCATTCATTCATTCACTCACGTACGTGTGTGTGTGTGTGTGTGTGTGTGTATGTGTGTGTATACTTCTGTTGCTGAACCATCTCACTGGACCTCAGAGGTGAAATCTTAGTAGTGTAGTCTATGGTTTTCATCCTGACACACCCAGGACTCTTGGGAAGATATAGTTTCTCATGCTGTCATGATTTGAATTGTGGCCTTCAGATTCTAGATTCTAATGCTGTGTAGGGACAAATGAAATAGTCCAGGAACAGGAACTTGTGGCTCTCATTAGAAAGGTGCTGCTCCCACCCTCCCGCTGTGGGCCTCACTCCTCTTCCCCATCTTATGCTGTGGATTAAGGATGTGTGGTAAGATTGCCTAGTGTCGGGAGTTAGGCTTCACTGTCGTGTCAGGAAGAGCAGCAGACTTTGACTTAACCGTGGACCTTCCATGCCTACAGTCACCTTGCTGAGCCATGTAATGTGTGGTAAGGCTGCCAGCGTCCCCAGAAGCCCCAGGACCACTGTGAAGAGCCAGTGTGGATTCTTCCTTAGCTTAGCCTCAGATCTGCGCCTTGCCTGTCCTTGCCTGTGGTTGCTGTTCTGCGGGCTGGACTCCTGTAGATTTGAACCAAAAGCATTTAACCTTGCAGCCTTCTATGTGGCTATACTGTGAGTTTGTGACTTCCATGTTCAGATTCTCCATCTTCAACCCATATGATCCACTTGCAGGAATTAATTCTTGAAATAAGGTAGGTTTTGTATGAAGGCTTTGTGGTGTCTTCCTTTTAGGGTTGTCTCAGATATCTGGCAACATTGACACTTCTTTATCTCTATTTCTTGATATTCCAGTTACCAGAAAAGCTGATAAACAAGTATACCTGGATCAAGCAGTGGAAACTTGGACTGAAATTTGATGGGAAGAGTGAGAACCTGGTTGAAAAAATTAAGGAATCCCTTGCCCTGCTAAGGAAGAAGGTTTGATGCACGTAATTTTCTGTGTCTGATTGGGGTACAAAGCTTTCTCCTTTGTTGTCCCAGCAGATTCAGTATTCTAATCTTATTTATTCATATTTATTTTTAAGTTTATAAGGAAGAAGGTTCATTTTAGCTCATGGTTTTCATTAGAGTCAGAATTTGCTGGTTTGAGACAAAATAATTTTGGGCTGGGGGAACTGTGCAGTCTGTAAGTGCATGACAGGGAACTGAGTTTGGTTCTTCAGAACTTATATAAAACTGGTGGCATGTGATTGCCACCCCAGCAATGGAGAGCAGGGGACAAGAGGGTCCCTGAGGGCCACTGGCCATCCAGTCTAGCCTAACTAATCAGTGACAGTCACCATATGCATGCATATACATGTGCACACATATACTTACACACACATTGAAAAAGGAAACTTTAAAAGAACACTAATTCCTCTCATTTTTGGGGGGGGGGGGTAAAATGGAAAAACAGCAGCATTCTATTTTCTTGGAGGTGGTACTATATACAAGTGTCTCAGATAACATTTACTTTTCTTCCAAAGAAACCTTAATAAATACAATTTTTATTTTGAGTCATATTTGTAGGTTTTAGGGTTATCATTTAGAAAAACATTCCTTTTTAAAAGATTGATTGATTGTATGGGTGTATGTGTATGTGCACACATGTGCATCTGGGTACCTGTAGAGGCCAGAAGAGTGTGTTGGTTTCCTGGGCTGGAGTTGGAGGGGTTTTGAGCACCAGCATGGGCGTCCTCTGTGAGAGCAGCAAGTACTCTTAGCTGTGAGCTGTGGCTCCTGTCCTTTAACCCACGTTCATGTTCTCAGTCTTTCTCTGTGTATCTCTGTATTTATTAACGTCTTTCCAGGGATTCTTACATTTTTTAGTTGTCTTTTTTTTTTTTTTTTTTTTTTTGGTTTGGTTTTTCGAGACAGGGTTTCTCTGTGTAGCCTTGGCTGTCCTGGAACTCACTCTGTACACCAGGCTGGCCTCGAACTCAGAAATTCGCCTGTCTCTGCCTCCCGAGTGCTGGGATTAAAGGCGTGCGCCACCACGCCCGGCTGGATTCTTACATTTTAAAAGTCTATTGATATGTGCTATAAAATCTTTTTCATTAAGTAGACTTAGCAACTTTTGAAACTATCCTGAGAGTAGTCTGAAATAATTCACGGAATTAGTTCACGGATAGCTTGGTGTTCTAATTTCCTGTGGGCTAGTGAATACAAGTCTCCTTCCTGTGGTAGAGGGCACTGTTGTTCCCCTTGCCTATTGGAGTGTAATGTTTAGGGCCTAGAAGCCACTGGCCTGCTGGCGTGATGAAGGCAGTACAGCTCTTTGAAGGACAGACTGGCAAGTTTGTCGGCTTAGCTGTAAGGTGTAGTTTTCTTTTCAAGTTTTATAAGGGGCTGGTGAGGGTGTTAGGTTTTTTTTTTTTGTTTGTTTGTTTTTTGTTGTTTTGTTTTCTTGGTTTTTTTGTTTTGTAAATGTTATTTATCTATCTATCTATCTATCTATCTATCTATCTATCTATTATTATTATGTATGTCGACTGTAGTTAGACCATCCTCTGGGGGAATGTGTATGTGATGCCAATTTACAGTGACATTAAAATTGCCAGTAATCCATGCGGGCAGCTGTCAGCACGTCTCTTTGTCTTACTTGGCACTAAAAGTTGCTTGGCTTCCTCTACCTTTCAACCAAGAAAGTGTATGGCTGTGGTCACCTCTGTTGTAAAGACAAGGGAGCTGCAGCCTGGAGGGAAACCTTGAAAAGCCGCATCTTAACTGCATCTTGACTGTCTGACTCTAGAACTGTGCTCCTAGCCAGCACCATTGTCTGCTTCTAGAAAATATGAAAAATATGAGACATGACACCATGGTCCAGCTGTTAAGTATTGGAGAGTTCTGTGTAGACAGAATCACTACACTTTCTCTCAGGTTTAAAATTCGGACTGGTGTTTGAAAGCAGTGCTAATCAGTGCTTATTCATAAGGATTGGTATTTAAGTTGACATCTCTGTTTTTCATGGTAGATTGATTAGCAGTACACATATTTACAATGTTTTCTTGTTCATTTAAAGAGTTATGTTATTATGTGTGTTAATTATGTGAACCTTGATTTTTAATTAGTAGTCAAGAATCCCTGATTGGAATTTATTGATTAGATCCTCATATATATATTTTTAAGACACTATGGGGTAAGTTTAATAAACCAATAGTCAGGAGACCCTACAGTCTCCGTTGCCAGTCTTCCAGTTTGGAAGTCTGTCTGTTTCCTGGTTTCTAACCCTCCAGGTGTAGCACTCCCAGCTGTTTGACAGCTCTCACACACGCTCTGTTAGTTGTCTGGTTGTTGGTGTTGCTCCGTGGCTTGGGAAGGCATCCGTGTCACATCCCCACGCCTCCCCTTGCTGGGTCACACGTCACATTAACAAGAGAAGCAGCTAAGCAAGGGATCCATGTAGTCTGAGGAACACTGTTGTCTGAGATGAGAGAGAGCTTGAAGCTGCTCACATTGGCATGTTGCTTACGGTTCCTTCTTTTGAAAACCATCTTGTAATCATGGTACAGAAGTATGAAGTATGCTGGGGATCCTCAGAACAGAAACTCTAACGGGGACACCTTTGTTATTGTAGTGGGTAAGCCTGGCTGCGATGAAAACTGCTGAAGCGAGACAGACAGCTTGTGATGAGCTGTTCACAAACGAAGAGGAGGAGTACAGCCTCTATGAAGCTGTGAAGTTCCTGATGTTAAACAGAGCCATCGAACTGTACGATGACAAGGAGAAGGGAAAGGAAGTGCCGTTTTTCTCTGTGCTCTTATTTGCCCGAGACACATCAAATGACCCTGAACAGCTCCTGAGGAACCACCTAAACCAGGTGGGACACACGGGGGGCCTTGAGCAGGTGAGTTGTGACTTTGAGAGTATTTTATCCCTAGGCTAGACATCAGGGGGGTCCTAGAACTTGTAGGTGAGTTCAGGAGCAGCCTGTCTGGTCCAGCCCTCCCTGAGCTTGCAGCCAGAGCATTTAAGGCTACAGTGTTGTTGGGGTGGAGGATTTCCCTGCAATCTACATCTTTGTTGGTGGCCAGAGGGGTCATTCAGTTCCTCACTATATAGGCCTCTCCTCAGGTCTGCTCTTGGTTTGCAAGAAGCTACACATTCTCATTTATCCTGTATTCTATTTGTTATAAGCTACTCGCTAAATCTGTTATTTACTCAAGGGGGTAGTGAAGTTCTATCTTTTTAAGAAAGACATTTCTAAGACTTACAGACGTAATGTATTAGTCTCGACCCTTACATGGTCCTAGGATTGCTTTTGCAAAGTGATGGATAAGATTAGTTCTCTTGTCTCTCTTGGATGCTAATATAATTTATAAAATATGTTGTTAGCACTCTGTGTGTGTGCATGTGATTAGCTACCAACTAAAGTGACATTAAGACTCGGAATCTAACCTGCTACTTTCCTTTTGGACTCCTGTGCTTACCTTTTCCTGAAAAGGCCTGAGTACCAGGACAGATGCTTCAAGAAATAGAGAGCCAAGTTCAGTTTCTATGAGTCTTTCTGGCAGATAGAAATCTATGAAACCTATTCTGTTGTTTTAAGGAGTAAGAAAGAGCAAAAGACTGGTGGTTATTGCAAGGTCAGGAGTATTTATGATTACTTAAGATAACTCTTTGTACTTAGCATGTAGGCTGCTTGACTCCTGAACTATAGCAAAGGTCTTGTGGCAAAGAGTCTCATTCTAAGACTCTGCAACAGTGGGCAATCTTTGCTGCAATGGAGAATCCTCTTGAAAAATATTACTTAATCCCCATTAACCCGTCCTTTTAAACCACCAGGATAGTCTAATCTTAAACCATGGTTGGAACTCCATAATGAAATTCAAAGCTCATTCGTGATCAGGCTTCCCTTTTTCCAACCTTAGGCAGTTGTACTTTGATTTCTGGGTATAGATCTGCCTGTTCTGGACATTCTTGGAAGTGGAATCATACACTATGTGGTATTTTATAATCACCATTTTGATTTAGCATAATGCCTTAGAACCCACCTGTTTTAGATTGTTCTGGGACTGCATTCCTTTTTCTTACCAGGTAAAATGGCATTGTGTGACAGTGTCCTGTTTTACGCACTCATGTGCTTGATGTGTTTGGGTAGTTCTTGCTGACTGCTGTGAACATTCATTGGCAGGGTTGTGTGTACATGTGTGTACGAATTTCGTATTGGGTATATATCCAAAAACAGAACTGCTGGGGCAGATGGTAGTGTTGTGGCGTTTTGAAGAACTACTATAGAGGTCTAGAGTGTATCTCAGTGTCAGACACTTGAATAGTGTGGACGAGGCCTACGTTTGATCCCTTGCATCTCCAAAAGAAGAAAAGAGAAGCAGCTGTCTCACTTTACATTCCCACACTTTATCACTTTTCCATGTCTTCATGATGCTTTCACTGTCTTTTAAAAACGCAGGGAAGTTCAAAACATAGATCAGCCATTTAACTGTGTGATGAATTAATTGATGGTTAGGATGTTCTCAGTCTCCATATGTTTTCATTACTCCCAAGGGAAGCCCCTCATTCACGGTCACTCCTCTGTCTTTGATTGTATACATTATCTCGGGTATGATGTACTTAAGGCTCTGGTTTGCTCTCTAAGGGCTTATGACTTAATGTGGTCATTGGCCACTCATTTATCGTCTTTGGAGAAATGTCTTCCAAATACTTTGTTCAATTTTAAACTGATGTCTGTCTTATTGTATACTTTATTAAATTAACATTAAATTTTTTATGTTCCAAATATAAGTCCCTATTGGATATGTACTTCATTCTTTATTGTCCTTCTCCTTGACTAGGTTCAGAGGGGAGGAGACTGCTTGCAGCTAAGCCTTTGCCACTCATTGTCTGGGATAGTGGGTGCAGCTTGGTGTTGGGCCATCTTTCCTTGTGGCTTTCCTCAGAACACTCATTTGCTTTTCCTTCCCAGGTTGAGATGTTCCTTCTTGCCTATGCTGTTCGCCACACCATCCGGGTGTACCGGCTCTCCAAGTATAACACAGAGGAATTCATCACAGTCTATCCCACTGATCCCCCCAAGGACTGGCCAATGGTGACCCTCATAGCTGAGGATGATCGGCACTATAACATCCCTGTCAGAGTGTGTGAGGAGACCAGTGTGTGAAGGACACACATGTGACTGCCAAGAGATGCGCATGTGCAGCTCCTCCTCTGGAGGCCTCAGATCTGCAGGTCTCCAAGGACAATCTGGGAGAACTCTTGGGCTCCTGGAGACAACTTTGGACCGTTATGTTCTGAAGACTAGCTGTTGATAATGAGAATTAATTAGCCAAGCCTTCACTTCTTGTTCTGTTACACAGTGTGTTCCACTGGGGGCTTCAGCACGTGCCTTTGGAAGGTGCAAACTATGTCTCCATAAGGCAGGTGCTTTGGGGTCAGAGAAAACTGTTTGGAAAGGAATCTGTCCAATGAAAGTTCTGACGGTAAACTGGTTTTTACTTCTCTTTTTAAAACAGTAGTTTTGTATTTGATTTTTATTCCCTTTTTTTGGGGGGGGGTATGGTGGTAATGGCTTTCATTAGTGGTCTTCCTATGAGATATGCTTAAATGGTAGTGTCCTGGGATGAGTGCTTACAGTATCTTTTAATAGCCTCATCTGCTTTTGGAGGGATGAGCAATATGCCAATTACTATATTTTAAGTAGATTGTCTTAGAAGACTGAGAATGGGGTCCCAGCGTAGGTTTTTGAAGGCTGGAAGGGTTCAGAAGAGGGAGGGTGGGGAGGAGCCTTGCCTTTGCTTGCTGGGGCTTTGTGCCTTGGCAGTGGGAGATCCTCTTTGCACATGTGCTCCAGTGTTGGGGTTGTGGGTTTCAGTGATTCCAGTGTCACTCAAGTTCGGAGGTGGGTGCCCCTTTTCATGCTGTTGATGATGCTATGTTTTGCCAAGCCCATGTAACTCATCCTGTGACAGGATGTAACACAGCCAACTATCTGGGATGTCTGCTAAGCAAGTCAGAGCAGAGGTGTGTGCTAAGCAGTCCAATGTGTGATGGAGCTGCTCTGCAGCTAGGAGGCAGCCAGGCCGGCTAGGGTAGGCTTGTCTGCACGACATAAGCCATGTTCCTGACTTGGGCAAGGGGTCTGGGGAGATGTTCTCAACATGGCTTGCCTTGGGGCCTTTATTTCCCTTAGGGGACATAGCCTGTGACCTTTGTTCATGGGGACCAGACACACTCTTCTTTAGGGTTCCATCGTAGCACCTGAATCAGTTCAACATTTGTTGGTGGTGTTATCCTGATGTGTTGAACTGATTTTATGATAGTTCAAATTCTTTTTTTTTTTTATTTATCTTTTTTTTTATTAGATATTTTCTTTATTTACATTTCAAATGCTATCCTGAAAGTTCCCTATACCCTCCCCCTGCCCTGCTCCCCTACCCACCCACTCCCACTTCTTGGCCCTGGCGTTCCCCTGTACTGGGGCATATAAAGTTTGCAAGACCAAGGGGCCTCTCTTCCCAATGATGGCCGACTAGGCCATCTTCTGCTACATATGCAGCTCGAGACACGAGCTCTGGGGGTACTGGTTAGTTCATATTGTTGTTCCACCTATAGGGTTGCAGACCTCTTCGGCTCCTTGGGTACTTTCTCTAGCTCCTCCATTGGGGGCCCTGTATTCCATCCTATAGATGACTGTGAGCATCCACTTCTGTATTTGCCAGGCACTGACATAGCCTCACTCGAGATAGCTGTATCAGGATCCTTTTAGCAAAATCTTTCTGGCATATGCAATACAATTTGCAAAACACAAGAAAATCAAGAAGAATGAAGACCAAAGTGTGAATACTTCATTCCTCCTTAGAGTAGGGAACAAAACACCCATGGAAGGAGTTACAGAGACAAAGTTTGGAGCTAAGATGAAAGGATGGACCATCCAGAGACTACCCCACCTGGGGATCCATCCCATAATCAGCCACCAAACCCAGATAGTTCAAATTCTTAATTTGACTCCGTTTCGTAGAGACGATAAGCAACTTTTTTGAGAGGAAAGACAACCATTTAAAATATAAATTTCGGTTTCAATAAAAATTAAGTCTTACATATGAAAACTCAGGATATAAAAAGCAATCAGACCTTGGTAATATTTCTTGCATTGCCTCATGAGTAAAACCACATTTCATTAACTGTTTATTGAATAGAATGCTGGCATCCAATGCTGTTCTGAATGTGTGTGACTTGCTGAGAGGCATTCTGTTGTCACTGTGAACACTTACCTGAGGAGGCCCCGAGCAGCAGTTAAAATAGGAATAATGACTTAGTGTGGACTTTGACACTTTATGTTCCTTGTAACTAAATAGTGGGCAGTGTCTGCCATTCATGCTTAACAGTTTTAGAAGCAGAACTTGAAATGTTTAGATAATTCCCAGCAGGAGTGATCTCTGCTCTTTGGGTACCTTGAAGCTTACCATTGGGCTTATATCACTGTTGATATTTAGTGATGCTCATGATTATCTGCATTTTAAAGACAATATGATCTTCAACTTGAACTGGTTTCTGGAGAACCTCTCTATATTTCATGCTTCTTTCTTGTTCTTGTCTGTGATAATGTTAGGTACATTTTCCTGTATTATATCCCATGTCAGAGCTTCTTGTAAACCTGCACTAGGTTGTGGATGTGCAGTACCCATGGGCTCACTCATGCATGCGTTTGTGATGGCAGCATTAGTGCCTTTAACTTAGAATTGGGGTCTGTGTGAATTTGCTCTGAGATAGTATGCATAAGGAAATATTCCTAAGTGCGCAGAGGCTTCATCCGATTGTCCTGTGCAGCCACAGACACTGTCATTATTGTACTGCAGGGTAGGAATGACTTAGGAGCTTTGTCCTGAAGGAAAATGCCATTGTCCTTTTGTTTATTTTTCCTTCCAGTCTTAGGACTTAGTAAGTAGAATCTCATACAGTATGAACTGATAAGGCTTCTGTTGGAAGGACATCTGTGGTTTTTTGTTTTATTTTTAATTTAGTTGATTGGTTTTGACTTTTTGAGACGTAGCTATTTCGGACTTTGACCTCCTGAGTGCTGTGATTGCGGGTATGCACCACCACACTAGGTGAGTTCTCGCTGTGCGTTTGTGAGGTCTTATGTGTCAAAGCTTTGTTCTTTTGATTTCCCTAAATGACTGTGCACCCTCCCACCCACCCTGTGAAACAGTAGTCTTGTTTTTGAAGGTCTTTCCGATGTTTTTGAGGTGAGAGCACTAATGATGAATCTCTAATGGTGGACACATGAAGACTGCCATACTTCCTGCCGTGTTTTCTTCTGGGTAAAGATTTAATTGATCAGTTTCCTTATTTATTTATCTTCTTAAGCATTACTTTGTGGGTATTTCCCTTTGAAGGGCAGAAAATATTTTAGAAGCAAAAACCATTGAAGAATCTTGCTTTTAGATGTATAAAATAGATAGTGTTGCTTTAAGATGTGTTGTTTCTTTAAAAAAAGCAATAACCACAGTAAAAATAGAAACCCTTTAATGTGTGCAGTTCATCTCAGAGAAAAACCAGATCGCCAGGTTGGCAGAGCAGAGCACAGCGTCAACTTAGAGTTTTAAGAAAGTGTGATAAACTGTGAGGGGTGAGATAAAAGGTAAGGTTAAAACTCTGAGATGATGTATAGCTTCAGTTCCTTTTCTGTTGCTATAATAAAAGTCTCAGACAGAAGCAACTTAAGGGGAAAGGGTTTTTAGCTCACTGATGAAGGTTGTCCACCATGGCAGGCAGGTCAGGAGCAGAGAGCAGTGAGTGCAAGCTGCTGCCTAGTTCCTCTGTCTCTATCTACAGTCCAGCGTCCCAGCCAGGACACTGCCGCCACTGGAGCCAGGCGCACCCAAGACATCCATTTCCCATGGAAGTCTAGTAATACTAGGAGCCTGGAGGGAAAGACTCTGTTTGTGTATGTGTTGGGTCGGGGTGCATACCAGCCTGCAGTGTCCATACAGCATGCCTTTGTGCACATGCCTTGTAGCTGGACAGTTTGGGAACTCACCATTCCAAGAGAACGGAAGCAAACTGGTCAGGTGGTTGTGTAAACTGACAACTTGCTATTGGGGAAGATGGAATGAAGCATTTTTTTTTAATTCCACATAGAATAACCTTCAAGTTTGCACCATTCATTGGATTGATTGTCATATCTAGGTCATTTATTAGATGTCTGTTTCTGGCCTCAACTCCTACATTGTGAATACTCTTTAAGAGCATGCTGGAGTATTCACATCGACTGTTAGTTAGGAACACTGAGGAAGACACTGACTTGGGTTCTTACAGTTTTATCTCAGTTAATATCTTGATATCTTGGGTTTAGGTTTGCATTAGGAATTAAATCGTCAAAACATAAGTTAGTCAAGAAAAGGGCATTGAGCTCAAAATAGCTAGTCTTTATCATCATTTTCCTAATAACCATAGGTACTTGAGTCTTAATGTTGACCCTCAAAATAAATTTTTGTGATTAGTTAAAACTAAAAGAATCACCTTGATCTGCATTCCCATAAATGGTGCTAAAACTATGGTAGTCCTATGAGACCACAGCAGCCATCAGAGGCTGTGACTTGAGAGTAGCCCGGGGAATATAGGTAGTGACCGCCCTTCCTCTCCTCTCTGCTCTGTCTATGGAAGGCCTTTGGCTTTGTCACCTGCAGTTTAGTTGCTTGGGGAGGATGGCACCCCAGATTTAGATTCTGCCTGTGGGGACGGTGCTTTCCTTCCCCGGGGTTCATCATGGTGGGAGATTGCACTATGACCTCACTGTGCTCTTGCTGCCCTGAGTAGCAGAGCCCGCTCTAATCTCACCAGGTCATGGCAGTGTTGGTCAGATGCTCACTGCCCGGAAAGCATAACCTTGTGATGTGGGCGCTTTGGGGTCTTGCTTCCTACTGAACTCATCTCACATGCCTGGCTGATGCGGTGAGAGTCTCCTGTCGCCTGTAGTGTCACTTGTCTTCAAGGTCTTTCAAGGTCAGAGGCTGAGCCTACTCTGGGTCTTTGCTTCTGATTCCTTTGACATACTTAGATGCCAAGGATTATGGAAAGAACTAAAAATAAACTTAGAAAATAAAACTTAGAAGCTTGTTCTGCTGCTGTGGTTAAGTGTCTACTTTTAAGGACTGTGACAGACTGAGACCCGCATGTTAACTTCGTAGCATCCCATTGTAGGCCTGTGTTGTGCTGAGGCCCACTCTGACATCTTGCTGTCTCTGTGGGTAGAGGGGTTAGGATTTGGTGTGTTATTGGCAGCTGAAGTTAGTTGAGATGACGTGTCCAGCACAGTGCCTAAAGGTGTATACACTGGGCTGTGGGTCTGGGTTGAAGGACAGTTCCACTACCTACTCTAAGCATGATGAGCTTGGCTTAAGTAAGTTACTGACTCTCCCTAAAATCGTTCTTTATCTCCATCGTGCAGTCCTTCTGAGGTGTGGTGTGGACTCTAAGTTGCTGGCATGCCTCAGATTTGGAGAAAGACGCCCTCTGCCTGCAAAACAGGCTTCCAACAACAATCCTTGTGAGGAGTTTGCCGAGGAGAGACCTGCTGTGCACAGAACAGCTTTCTTTTGTGCTGACCATTCCAGTTGCTGGAAATGCACCTGAAAGGTGGATAGCAAGGACTTGTGTGGGACTCTCACAGACAGAAGGTAGTGGAGACTAGGGAATGACTTTTTTGCGTGCCTCCTGACGTTTAGGAATGGAGAAAGGGGCTGGAGAGATGGCTCAGTGGTTAAGAGCACTGACTACTCTTCTGAAGGTCCTGAGTTCAAATCCCAGCAACCACATGGTGGCTCACAACTATCTTTAATGAGATCTGATGCCCTCTTCTGATGTGTCTGAAGACAGCTACTGTGTACTTAAATACAATAATAAATAAATCTTTAAAAAAAAAAAAAAGGAATGGAGAAAGGACAAGCCCTGGTGGCGATCTTGTGTAGCTGAGGAACAAGTAGGTTTTGTAGTTTTTCAGAAGCATGAGCAAAGCTATGTGCTAATGGAGAGAGAACAAGACAGACAAAAACAATGACAAGACCCATCCTCTCCTGAAAAAGAGAGTGCTATAACTCACAGTTGAGCTCTGCCTCTCTAAAGTTGGAATCTGAGGAAGGAGATGGAGCCACAGATCTTAACTTACATGTGCTGCCCTAAACCAGCCTCATTCCCTGGGCCAGGCAAGGCTTAGCTCACGTTCTCCTGTTGGAATGCATTCAGAGATCCTCTATCCCTCACCTTGTTCCTAGTTCAGGGCCTCTCATCAACTGCTAGACAGGGAGGGATGTCATGGAAATGGGTGAGAGGTGCAAAGTTACCCTGTGGTGCCATGCTTCCCCAAGGAAAACAACTGTTAACTTGGGCCAGCGCATCTCTGTATTGCCTTTAGGATAGATAGCCAGGCGACTAAGCTCATCTTGATGCTAGCCAGATATGAAGATGCCTATATCCCACGTACCTTGGTGGAAACAAAGAACTTGACCTCTTAAGGTTTCAAAAATGCAATGGGCATGATTATAGACACTTATCATCATGCCCATTGCATTTTGGAAAGCAGAGGCAGAGGATTATGAGTCTCAGGCCATCTTTGGCTAGTTAGACTATTTCAAAAGGCAAAAAGTAAAGCAAGAAAAACTCCCAACATAAGCAGAATAGATGTAATCAAAAGACCAGGAAGGAAGAAAACCTCCAGTCTTAAAGTGGTGTTCCGGGTAAAACCGCCCAAGCCTCACACCAAAAGCACTTAGATGCTAATAGCAACAAAACCATGAGCAGGACTGTTGAAATGGCTTCTATATGGACTTCCTTAGGGCAGGATTCAGCCAGGAAATGGAACGTACAGCTGCTGCACTTCCAGTGGACTTCATTTCACCAATGCAGGGAAATACGGGTTGCTCTTAACGCTCTGAACTTGCTCATTTTCATTGTGTTCTAAACTGGTTCATACATAAAATCCGGAAGGAGCCCCGGACTATTTGAGTGGGCAATGCTCAGAAGCCAGAGGTGGGAAAGGCCCTGTCATGGGCTCCGGGTTGGAGAGCTCTCTTGTGTGGCTGTCAGGTCTTTGAAGCTCTGATATTTTAGTCATACCAGCTATAGACAGTCATCTTAATAAGATACCACATAGCAAAGCAAAATATCATTGACTAACTACAAGGAACAAGGTGTGACAGCCCTGGGGTAATATACCTGCATCATGGTAACATGGCTGACACTGGAGCGCCAGCCGCTGCCGTGTGTACCCTGAATCTGCTCTGTGACATGAAGGTGATGTGGACTTCATTTTCAGAAGCTGCCTCATGCAAACCTGGGTCTTAGAAGTTCACAGCCTTATACCACAGGGAACCAAAGTCAGCCTGGCCTAATGTTCTCCCGTTGCAAAAGCTGCCTGTCTTGGACCCATGGTTGGAAACCTGTGTTTCAGGCTTTTATAGCAATCACCGCTGTGCATGACACTGGATTTCCGTGAAGTTATACACAATAGATACTGAGTAGGGTGTAGGAATGGTTTTTTGTTTGTTTGCTTGTTTTCTGGTCTTTAAAGAATTAAAAGGCAGGAGAGTTTGAAAGTCAAAACCACAGTTTATTTGACGAACAAGGACCTGGAGGAACCCTCTTGGGGATCTTAGTCTCATTAAGAAGAGTTTTATTAAAACATCAAATGGAAGCTCAAAGATAATTTTTTTTTTTTCCTTTTTTGGTTTTTTTGAGACAGGGTTTCTCTGTATAGCCCTGGCTGTCCTGGAACTAGCTTTGTAGACCAGGCTGGCCTTGAACTCAGAAATCCGCCTGCCTCTGCCTCCCGAGTGCTGGGATTAAAGGCATGCGCCACCACTGCCCGGCTTCAAAGATAATTTTAGAAGAGTTTTAAGAGAAAAATCCCAGAGCAAGCAAGCTGTAAGTGTCAGGAGTTGCCTAGAGGAAAGGGGAAGAAGAAAACACCATGTTACTCTGCAGCAGGCAGCCACATGGTGGGGAGGGAGTGTTCGGGGAAAAGCAAGGAACCCCCAGCTGCTAGAGAAAGCATACTTAGGAACAGAAAATGGAAGAAGTTGGACCTTTTGGAATAGGGAGCTAGCTGAACTCCATGGCAGCTTGGGCTAGGGCATAGGAATTCTGGGAAGCAAAGTATCTCCTTAAAGGAATTTATTTTGCCTATCTCCAACATGGCTGAAGTTGAGTCTGCCTCCCTAAAGGCGCTCTCACCTTCCCGCTGTGGTCCCTTGGCCAGGTGGTTGACCTGCCGGGTCACATTCACTCCTCAGGTTGGATAACTTAGTATTCGATTTTTACCGAGGCCAGAGATATCATCTCGACCAGAAGGAACAGTTTTCTCTTAATGAGTCTTTACTGCTGCTGTGTTGGAACTGTTTTCACCTGTTTTGCTCTCATCCCCTTTCTCCTTGTACACTAAGGACTTCTTTCTGAAGTTAGAAAGGCTTTCTGTTCTTGTCTGTGGTTTCAGCTTGTATATTGGTTGACATTGTTTCTACGGAAGTAGATGTCAAGTCTTGCTAATAGTGCATTTGGAGTTACTGGGCCAGGTGAAAGGAGGTATTGTATAAAAGCTAACTGTCCATGTGTGTCTACTGTATAAAACACCCAGTAAGTCTATCCATGTGTGTCTGACAGTCACCTCTAAAAGTGCATCTTCCTAGTCAGGTTTTGAGAGACCCTGTTTGATTGATTGCAAATGCAGGAGAGAAAGATTATCCCTGGACTGGAAAGGCAGCTCAGTGGTTCAGAATGTTTGCTCTGAAATCACAAGGAAGAGAGTTTTGATCCCAGCATCCACTTAGTAAGCCCCAGGGGAGGGGGTTGGGTGGGTCAAAGGCAAGATTGGTGGGTCTTGATGGCTTCTAACTTAGCCAACAAAATTTGAGCCCCTAGTTCAGAAAGGGCCTCCATCTCAAAGGAGACAAAACTACTTGACAGGACACTTGGACCCTCTTCTGGACTCTGTTGTGTGCCCAGTTTGTGAATTTCCACACTAAAGTGTATATACACAAAGCTACACTAAGTAGAAATTCTGAAAATGACTAAGTTTTTGTAAGGTACTCGTTACAAGTCTGGAAGCACTTGTACTCAGCAGAGAATGTGTTTCCTTTGATTTAGGTGCTCCTCTTGGTAGGGAACCACATCAGTTAACCGAGCTAACGACCACCCTTCTGTCCTGTGGTGGGAAGAATGAAACTTACGGTTTCTTAGTCTTCTCATTATTTTCCCCTTTGAGATCAGACAGTAAACAGTGCAGTGAGTTGTTTCCTGACTTGTAAAGTGGGGTACGGGTTGTTGATTACAGTCCTGTTTGCCTCTCGTTTAGCTTTGGTGTGTTAATTTTAGTCACTAGCCTTTGAGAAGGGCCCCCAGGCCTTTCTTGAGATTTCCACTACATCCTGTTTCATGTGTGGTTAGATCAGCTGATGAGTCACCTGATATTTTGCTACTTCGAATGACAAAAATAGAGGCTCAGAATAACCACACAGAGAAGCAGCTCTCATGGTGTCCAGATACATTGCTCAAAACCGCACTTTTTGATGCTTCAAATGCTTTTTATAAAAGAGCCTTGTTTGAAGCTCTTCTGGAAAGGCAGTCAAGACTCTGGGTTTGCACAGATAACACCGAAGTCACCTCACCTTCCCAGGTCCCACCAGAGATAGCATTGTACCTTTGGTTATAAAAGTGTGTGGCGGGCAGCATTGAACACATCCCTCTCCTGGTGGAGCACAGAAGGCTTAGCTTGCCTGCAGTACCCTAAGCCAGACACAAACCAGCACATGATGCTCTGGTCACATCTATTCAGAGCTTTACTGAAGCAGAAAAAAGTACAAGGAAACATTTCTCAGGTAACATAATTTCATTAGAAGAGGCTGGGTGTAGTGGTGTACACCTTTAATCCCAGCACTCAGGAAGCAGAGGTCATCCTGGTCCACAGGACAGCCAGGGATAAGTAGAGAGACCCTGTCTCAAACGACTAAAAATAGGTAACTACAAGAATATTAGGATTGCCTATTTTGTAACACATCTCTTGTTCTCACTTCAGTATGGAGAGACAGTTGCTGAATCTAGGAAATAGTTCCTTTCCTTTTGCCTATTTCAGAAGAAAATATCCCCAAACAGAACAGTTAAGAGGGTGGGAGATCGAGGAACTAGAAGCAGAGGGAGTTTTTGTTTCCTCTCTGAAACCAGCACACACACCCACTCACTCGCACTATCATGTTGTGACAAAACGATTTATCAAAGATAAAACGCAGTCACTTTCCCCATGACCAAGGCCATGGTCTCAGCCCTGCCACATCCCAGAGGGGCTGCGTTGAAAGAAAGCAATAGAGTTCACAGAGTGTAAAGTGCTTAAGTAACTACTGCAGTTCAGAGTACGTATTTTCATTTCTGAGGCCCTCTGTGAACATTTCCAAGCCAAAGCATGAGCGAAGGCCAAGAAACAGATGGTCCCAACCGGGAGAAGAGCGCCTTTGATTCCAGATGCCCAAGCCCAAGCCCAACATGGGCAGCAAGGAGAGACTGTCCAGCTCCAACCCACAGATACAAACAAGGCAGTGGAAGGATCCCTGGTGAGTTCCCCACCAAGCCAACCTCAAGCCGCTCGCACTCCCTGAGCCCTGCAGTGGGCAGGCCTTGTCCTTCCTGAGTCACAGCAGTCCTGTTGACTCAGTCCCAGGAGGCCTTAGAGAGGGCCTGTGTGCCAGCACCCAGTAAACAAGGGCAGAACCAGCAGCAGGTCAGGTGTGCACTTAGAATGACCCTCGGTTGTCCCTCAGATAAACAGGTGTCTCTAGTTCCTCAGAGAAAATCCTCACTATAGAAAGGCCATCCCAACTCACTCAGTATTTTGAGGAAAACTTGTCTCCTACCTCTGCAACTTTAGGTTGTATTTGTCACTTAACCTGGAGAAAGCCAGACCTGATCTTCCCACAGTCCTTGAGGACTTCACAGCCGTGGTCCTTTTCAGTTTGTTAGCTGAGCAAAATGTTTAAAAAGAACACTCAGCTGCTGAGGTAGAAAGGTTGCCCTTAATGCTTGTGGAAAGAGGAGAAAGGGACCCCCTTCCCAAGTCTAGGCCATGGAATTCTTTGTTTGAATACAACAGTATGGCCGCTGTCTTAGGGTGTCAAGTGACGAAACAGGTCCACAGAATGTGTGTGGAGGAGCCTGCACTACGAGGGGAAGGTCGGAACAAATCCCGCCAAACCGCAGCTCTATTGCTGAGGCCTGGGCTTGGCCCTGCATCCCAGTGGCTCGGGACATCTCATACAGCTGATGACCAGTCATCCTGATGAAGGTGGCTCTGGGCTCTAAGCTACATGTTCCAAATGCACAATAAAGAGATACTAGCTCTTCTTGAATTTAGAGGGAAAGGATTTTGATTTTGCTATTTGCTATTTAAGCTCCAACCCCAGAAGCATGAAAATAGCCACACATTTTAAAAAATATTGCTGTTTAATTTTCTAGTCATGTACTTTAAAAAGCCAATACAATTAAGACTTTCAGTTATCTTTCAGATCTGCCCCTGACGTCACCCACAAGCAGCTATGGAAGCACATAGGATTTGTTCCCATGGTGGGCACATCTGAGGGACATTAGGTATCTAGAAATGGAAATGCGAGCCTGTGTAGCCCTGACAGTCTTAACATGAGGTTACACAACACCAAAATGATAAGCACAGGAGGCCGCCTTCTGCCCTTCTTCCCTCTGCCCTGCCCGCCTTTGCCTGTCTACGCTAGTGGATCCATTTCCTCCCGAGGTTGCCCATCATAAAAACTTATTTTCTTGGATCTGTAGGCCCTTACATTCATACACAAGGGACGTGTAGAAGGCTGTAACATACAGCGGTCCCTGTACAACCCGAGTAAGCTGTAGGTATGTGGAGCATGAAGGCAATCACTGAATTGTATTAGAGACATTTTATTGAAAATGCGAAAATAGGAAATGTATTATAGCCTAAAATAAATTACATAACATATACAGCATATATTTATATCTTTAAAATATTTGTTTTGTTTAGGTTCTTTCAGTCTAGTTACTTTGACTAAATCAGGAATTTAGTGAACTGTGTCCATTTTTTTTTTAAAGGAAAAAACCCGCTTTCCAAAACTTAGAAAAATATACTGCACTAAGTGGATTTCCAATGCATTATTTCCGGGGTATCACATAGTGACCTTGATACTTGTTTATAAAATGTCTTGCTTTATGGTGTGGAGGGGAGTACCATAGTATACTCGGTTACCTGTCCTGCAGAAACAGGCAGCACATCTACATCAGAAGTTACGAGACAAGACCCTGGCGTTAGAATTCTAGATTACGACTTAAAGCTTTGCTCACTGTGAAAATGAAATGGACAGTTAGAGAAATGGACAGTTAGAACGCTCCACTTCTCGCTCTAGTGCCATCTTCAGGGAAGGCGAGTAAACGCAAGCCTTCAGGGAAACTCATGCGGAGGGTGCTGACTGGAGCTGCACTGCGGGACAGCTCTGAAACGTCAGCTCATGTATATACACTGTGGGGTGCGGCAACTCTGTGAAACCAGGAAAACAATGAGATGCTGATGATCAAGTCAATTTGTGACTGACCCAATTTCTACAGGAGATTAAATTCCCACTACATTGGCCCAGCAGGGCCACCAGCCCTTCCTCTGGGAACAGGGAGTCGGGGCTGCAGCCTGGGGCCCACCAGTGTGTGCGGCAGATAGTTCATGACTCCAGAGCCACAGTATTGGGGAGCAAGTCAAGAGAGGCTGAGTTTCAACCAGTTGATTCTTAGGAGGCAAACATGAACAGAAAGAGTCTGGCCCAAGTCCTTTGGTTCCAAAGTGGAGATTGTCCAGGGAAGTAGAAACGTTGACCAAGAGGCAGCTCTATCTTTTGGGTTTTGTGAAGCAGGGGCGCGAAGTCAGCGATTCTGAGTTACAAAGCGACAGTAAAGACCTTTCTTCAGGTCCCTGCGTCGTGAGCATACCCAGTATGCTAGAGAATTTATACGAAACCTCTAAATCAAGGCCTCTTTCATAACCAAGAATAAAAGTTAAACAACAGAAAACAACTTGATGGGAAGAGGAGGAAAGAGACGACCGTTGTTGTCCTGACTGTCCCTGCGTGGCCCCCGGCAGCCTGTGCTTACTCATTTTCTTCTCTCATCTCTACGATGTCTGTCACCTCCTCTGTTGGAGGCATGTCGGTCATGGCCGAGTCTTCCCCCTCCGTGGCTGACTCGTTCTCCATCTTCTTTTTCTAGATAAAAGAAGAGACATCACAGTGGGGATGTGGACAGGACACACCACACACTGCTGGGGGCTGGAGGCCACTCTATGGTCCAGGCTGAATCTAGCTCAGTGTGCTCCTTTCACTGTGGCTGTTTGCATACCTGCTGTGTGCTGCGTACCGTGGGGAACTCTGTCCCTCCTGCCTTTGTTGACATGCTTTGGAACACTGCCCTCATCCCCCATGCCCCCAAAGCCACATGCTTTCTCTAGAGTAGTCCTTCCACCTGTGGTTAGTGGGTGTCCCGCCCCTGTGACAGCTCTGGCTTCCCTCTGTCCTGTGGACTGCATATCCTGATTCCTGGTGGCTTCACTGCTGAGCTGCTCAGCAGTCGGCTGGCGCTCGGGCCTCCCCAGGTCCATGCAGACCTTGTGTTCTCGCACTCTGCGGCTCTTCCAGCACTTTCCTTTCAGGACTTGATTTCCACCACCGCTCTGTCTGCGCTTCTCCTGTGGCTCAGCCTCCTGAAGCTTCTCACCCGTCCCATATTGGCTTAATTGTAATGCTCAGCAGTTACAGTCCTGCCTTTCCTTGCTTTTCTTGAGTCCTATTTACAGTGAATTCCATCATCTGTCCCTGGGCTCTCCTGACTGCTTCCCTGGTCTCTTAGCAGTTTTGTTGTTTTTTTATGTACCCTGCAGCATAAAAGTATACACATCCAGGCTCTGCTTTGGGCCCCTGTTATCTCTGTCTGTTTCCTCTCCCTGGTTAATCTCATCTAAGTGGATAATACAGGGTTTCTGATTCCAGAGAACTCATAAATCATGGAGAGGAAGGAAAAAAAAAGTTTCTGTGCAATTTGAAAACTCCTGCCTTCAAGACAGACTACCTCTGTGCTGTCAGGGTGAGGGCCTGTAATGGGGTGGATATGGTGTGGAAGGGACAGGGTGGCTGATCAGGACTAGAACAGACTTCCTGGAATAGAGCTGATGAGGGAAATGATTTGCGAAGGCAGAGAGAGGTTCCGATTGTCCGCAAAGCTGTTCCCATCATTTCTCACCTGTTTTCGATAGACATAGCAAGCTGCAAGGGCAACCATGGTGGATTCTCCCACAAACCCTGCTAGAAGGGAGCCCACACCTAGTGTGGCTCCATGCACCCTGCAAAGGAGAACACAGACATAGTCTGTTAGAACCAAGTCTGACATAATTAAGCTGATGATATTGCTTAATCCGGAGAACACTGCAGACCAGCAAGGGATGGCATAGTAGTCCCCTCCATTGACCTCAGGAGAGTATCTGATGACCACCCACCTTTGAGGGAAACCTGTGCCACCTTCCTCCCATTGTCCTACACATTTCTCACCACAGGAATGGAACCCTGAGTGTCACCTGTCTCCAGGCTAGTGTGGATCTCAGACTCACTGGTGTGGGCCGACAAGCTTCCTTCTGAATTTCCAGTCTAACACACTTGGGACTTTCATTAGCTATGCAGATTTTGATCCTCCACATAGGGTATTTTACTAAGCCATGTATCTATGTCAAATGCTGCGAACACGCACCCCAGGTAAGGCAGGACCACAAGGCTGGTGATGAGGACAATGATGCGCAGCACGGAGCTGGGTGCCAGCACAAAGGTTTTCTTCAGTGTCATCAGCCATCCAGTGAGATGAGCTCTCACAGTCACTGAGGAGAGAAGGGTGTGTCAGCCGTGTGCCCTGCTTCCACCCTGCTCCCTCCCAGCCTAACTACAGGGCCCCAGGGCTGGTCACTTGTCTTCCTGTTGTTGCTGATCCCTACTTTGGAGGCTAACCGGGGTCAGGCCCCATTCCTCCCCAGCTCCCTGCCTCCCCAGTCCCGTGTCGAGGTGGCCATCTGTAGGCAGGTGCCTTGCTGCACCATGATAACCGCCATTTTGGTGGCAGATGTCATCACCCTGCTGTTGTCTGAGGGAACGGTGGGAAATGTGAATGACCTTGTCCCCATTGCCCACCACACCTTCTTGAGTCAACCTTGACCACTTCACTCTTAGGCATTGGTGCCACTGCTCATTCTGCATGTCACTACTGCATAACGACAGTGCACATATTTCCTACCCTGCTCCTTACCTGGCACTGGGAAGAAGGAGAAGATCCGCAGAGGAATGACACAGAGTTCTGCAAAGGCAAAATCCACTCCAATGATGTCTATCAGAATCTTCTCAGAGACGTTGGGGGTCCAGAACATGACAAAACAGAGCTGCAGGGGGGGGGGGGTAGGACAACAGTCAACCAGGTTGTAAAAAAAGGGCATAAAGGACATGACATGGTCCCTGTGTGTTCTAAAGGATGGTAAACCTGCTCACTGGGTGTTACCGGCACCCCAGGTTTGCAGCTATTTGCCAGTGTCGGGTGGGGACTGCAGGTGGCGTCTGTCCCTGTGCTGCATTTGCCCCATAGGAATAGCCAGTGTGGCAGTCCACTGTGGGTGGTGTCTGAGTGGGTGACTGGACTAGGAAAGGAAACCACCTCACTCTCACTAAGGCTTAGCCAGGGTCCTCCATGGCTTGCTCGGTCAGTTCTGGGTAGACATGTCCATTAGTACAGCTTTTACAGCCTTGGCAAATACTAGACTGTAACCTCAAAGTATCTGGATGGTATACACCGCACTGACGTGCAGAGTCAAGTGCGGCCTGCTGATTGTTAGCGAGAACCCGGAACTTGGGGAAGCAGACGGGAAAGCATGGAAGTTTAGCAGACTCTGGAAACTGAAACCTTAATCTGACAGAAATGCAGAACTCCCTTCTACTTCCTCTCCTCCAGACTAGGAAGTGGGGAAGCACAGCTCTGGGAAGCTGGCTAAAATCTGCCTATAAGCGTTCATACACTGCACCCTTGACAGATTGGGGTTGTGTCCCTTAAGCTGTCATCAGACTCATCTCTGCATAAGGAAAGCTGGTGCCTGCAAGGCTGAGGGCAGAGTTCTGAGGACCCCAGGCAGGGGGACATGTTGTATATCCTCTTGCCTCAGCTCTAAAAACACAGGGAACTAGGTGAGTCCCAGAGGTTAGAGACCAGAGCAGGTCATTGGCCAAAGAAGGATCTGGAATTCCTGAGAGTCTTCGGCTCCCAAAGAAGCCTTCTAACCAGTAAGAGTCACACAAGTGACAGATCTCAGACAGATTAGCTGTGCTAATGTTCACAGCTCTACTTATAGACATGAACACACAATCAGTGGTCCCCAGGCTTCCACAACAGCTTTAAAGTCAAAACAAAAGGAACTTAAGACAATGCAGAAAGAAGGAAAAATAAAAACCCTTTCTGTCATGCTGGCATTCTCAGATGGGTGAAGAAACTGTATTCTTGGATCAGGACCAGAACAGAAATGTTCTAGAGACATTCATGGAACAAGAGCGAGCCAGGGATTAGGAGGATGAACCTAGACCTGAGAAAGACATTGGCTGACACAGAGTCAGAAGTCAGCCATAGGACGGCGCTGACAACGAGAGAATGAGACTAGATTGTTTTTCTTTTGATCAAATAAATCTAATATTCTGATACTAAGAGTTCCAAAAAGAGGGAAGAGTGACCCTTTCAGAGCTGAAAGAGGAATTTCAAGACTGAAAGGCTACCTTTAAGAGGACAGTGGATGAGAAGAGACCCAGCAGACACATCAATAGTGCTGGGGGCAGAGCTGGTAAAAGACCTCCAAGAACAGATTTCAAGGCTAGTTGATTTCTCCCCTAGAATTCCCAATCAAACTGTCACGGAGTGATATTTAGAAGAAAGACCTTTTCAATACTCTAGGCCTCAAGACAGTCACCTTCTGCATTGGTTACTTAACTTCAATAAAATACCTGACAGGGACAACTTAAGGGCGGGCTTGTTTTAGCTCAGTTTGAAGGTACAGACTGTCGCTGTGGGGATGGCGTGGGACGGGGAGTTTGAGGCAGCTGATGCCGTGGCATCCAGTAAGCAGGCGGAGATGAATGCCCATGCGCAGCTTGATTTCTCCTCTGTAGTTCAGCCAAGGATCCCTCAGCCCACGGGATAGGAAGACACACATTTAGGGTGGGTCACCTCAGCTCAACTAACAATGTAGAAAATCCCTCAGAGGCATAAGCAGAGGATTCCCTTTCCACGGATCCTAGATTATGCCAAGTTGACAATAACCATCACACCCTCCATATTCACTTTTCCAGAATGTTAATTAGGGCACAATCTGCCAAATCAGGAGAGCCAGGGAAAGAGAAAAATACAGGAACATGGGGGAAGTTGTCTGGGGAATTCCAGAGAAAGACACAGAGCAGTAATGGCAGGCAGGAAGTGTGAGGTGCACAGGCCAGCAAGTTACACTGCAGGTGGGACAAAAGACTGCACTGCAAGAGCTTTACACAGACACAGCATGGAGCTAAACAAGGGTTAAGGACTCAGAAAGCTAAGGAAAAGGATAATTAATAATTGCTTAAGGCAGGGAAATAGTATGGCATTTAATGACTTTAAGTATCAGGACTTGGCTATTATGATTCATCAAAAGAATTTCTTTATTTTTTTTTTCTTTTTTGGTTTTTTTGAGACAGGGTTTCTCTGTGTAGCCCTGGCTGTCCTGGAACTCGCTCTGTAGACCAGGCTGTCCTCGAACTCAGAAATCCGCCTGCCTCTGCCTCCCGAGTGCTGGGATTAAAGGTGTGCGCCACCATGCCCGGCAAAAGAATTTCTTATAGTATCATAGTTCATCAGTTACAAATCCACCAAGAGGAGAAATGGGGCTGGGTTGGGAAGGGTGTTGTGTCTCTATGAGAGGGGACAGGCCTGGAAAGAGGATGGATGGGGCAGTAGCTTGAGACATTCTAACTGGGAGAAATCCTAAGTTAACTTTAACTTTAATCCAACTTTAACTCTGTGTTGATTTTAAAAGCCTTAATTTTAAAACGCAATGACATAACTTTGGAGGGTAATGTTTAAAACAGGCCAGTTCCATCAAATACTTATCTCCTTTTCCTAAACTACAAGCAAGTCTTGTCTAAAATAAACTGAATATACTGGAGAATGGGTTGCAGTCATGTGAAAACAGAGTACCAACATATTATAGCATCCTTTGCACTTGGGGTAATTTTAGTTTCATGGAATTAGCCTGGCCACAGTGAGTTGTTAAAACAACAACAACAACAACAACAACAACAACAACAACTCTTAGCAGATCAACGTGTTTTACTTGATACATTCAATAGGCTTTCCCCAGTGTCTCGTCAGCATCTGGGAGCATAGTCATTGGGCTGTAGCAGCAGGCACTACCCGTTAGTCACACTGCTTGCCATAGGGATTCATATTCGTGCCATCCCGACTCCCTCAGATCTAGCAACTTGGAGCTTGGGAACTTTATTACCTGAATAACACGGGCAAGTAGCCTGCCACCTTTCCCCATTGCTGGTTTTAAATAGTGTGATATAACTTGTGTCTATAGCACAGACATGACAGCAATTTTTAATAACTCCCAAACAGCATTGGGTATGGTGCTGGATACAATTTATTCCCCTGTCTATACCACATCCCAGCATCAGATTAAAGATCACTCTGTCGGCGCTGCTTCATGTTAGGCCCTAAGTATTCCCCACAGCAGTGAAGCTATAAACCACCCTCAAGTCTGCCATGGATCCGTGTGTGCACTGGGTCTTTCCCAGATGAGCCATTCTGTGGTTCCTTAGTGGGGAGAATGTGTCACAGGGGCCATATTCTGCACAAAACTCAGACTTCCCAGAGAATCATTACTGTGCTTTTTTTTTCTTTCCAACTAGAGATGATATGAACATGAGTCAATGCCTCAAATACGAGTTGCAAGCTCTCTAGGCTTTGCAAAATCATTGTAAAGTGGATTTTAAATCCCAACACACCAAGGAAAA
This sequence comes from Mus minutoides, assembly GCA_902729485.2. Lineage (NCBI taxonomy): Eukaryota > Metazoa > Chordata > Mammalia > Rodentia > Muridae > Mus > Mus minutoides. Next base: position 1,633,065 of record LR749783.1, on the reverse strand, counting down.
GGAGGGTGTCACTGCATGTCAGATGTATGGTAGAAACATGCGTGTGCAGCAAGTGAGTGAGGTAATTCCCCCCTCTGGCCTTTCCACATGGAAGATGCTGACCCCCCCCCTCTGGCCTTTCCACATGGAAGATGTTGACCTTGAAGTCTGCTGTTTTGTAAGAAGTGATCTCTCTGGGGGAGAGCAGTTAATAGGGGGGCAGATAAGGAGCTTGACCCTAGGTCTTCAACCATGCATACCCTTGCAGGGTCTAGCTCTCTGTCTTTTAGGAACACTGAAATTAAAAGCCATTGCTCCAGCTAGCAGAAGACCATCGAAGAGCAGGAGCTATACATTTGGGAGGCCTCTTTCTCCCTCTCTCTCAAGTCTCCGAAGCCAGAAACTTCAGGCTCCTAGTAAGAAAATGGTGCATTGCTTTCCAATCAGTCTTCCACAAGGGAATATTTGCCGCACTCTCCAAAAGGGGACATGTAAACAACTCGGAAGCAAAGAGTGTTTGCTAAAAGCTAGGACACCAACCTTCAGGTCAGGTTTCATGCCCTAGCATGATAATTAGACCCAGTGTTTCGGAAAACTGGAATGGGAAGCTCACTCAACAAGGGGTATTTTAGGAAATGTCATTGTGCCAAGTTCAACTAGTGTAGTTGTAACCCAGAACGTGCCCTCCTGGTTGACCATGACATGCTGTGCTCACCAAACATTGGCAGAGGCCAGTGACATTGCCTTTTCCAAACCAGAATGAAAACCTAATCAACTACTGAGAACAGACGTACCTTGTGTGTGCCCTGGAGTAGCCGCAGGGCTGGGTTCATGTCTGCAGTTTGCTGTCGGTATCATCTCATTAGGAAGGAAGGACCCAAAGCCCCTTAGAGAAAACTCAGTCTCTGACTAGATCTGGGAGTAAGACTATCATTATCCTGGAAGATCTAGAGTGCTAGGAAGGAAGGAAGTGCCCACAATGAAAACAATAGGACATGTCAAGGGGACAGCAGAGCCACTGGAGTCCCCAGTAGCCAAGAAAGGAATATGAGCAACACGATAAAATAGCTTTGATATGACCTCAAGCATAAAAGTTCGTAGATTCCGGGTACGACTGTCTTTGTTTATTCCCCCTCCACCCCTGATTGGGCACACCTTAGGATCTGTCGGGGGGAATGGTCAAGAGAACCTTCCACCCGTCTCGTGTGGAAGGTCGGGTAAGCACACCCGACTGGTTCCTCAAATCATGTCATGGCACACAGAGAGGGAGAGGGCTGCCAGACATCATCACTGGGCCGAGTGATTAAGGTCAGCGATGAGGAGGTCTGGCTAATGGAGTTTAAGAGGCTAGCTGTTCCCTTAGCACAGAGTGAGTTCAGAGAACACACAAAGCTACCTACCTTCAGGACAAGAGAGGTGCATTCCTTGTTGGGTGTCCTCAAGGCTCTGCTCTGTAGACAGTATTGCTTAGTGATATGGCTTTTGAATTTCCCTAAGCCAATGGTTCTACTTTTGAGGAATTCAGAAATTTTTCTCCCTGGCTCAATAGTTACAATGAGCAGTGAAGGAGAGATTTTGATCTTCGAAAGTTAGAAAAAAAGTAAAATGCATGCAGCTGTCCTGGAGTAAAATACCTGCTCCAGCTGGGCACGGTAGCACACACACACACTTTTAGTCGTAGCACACAGGAGGCAGAGGCGGGTGAATCTCTTTGAGTTCAAGGCCAGCCTGGTCTACAGAGCAAGCTCCAGGGTACCCAAAGCTACACAGAGAAACCTTGTCTCCAAAACAAACAACAGACCTAGCCCAAGGCATCACTGTTATCTAGAGCATTTACCAGAATTGTAGTGCAGCAGGCGGTGGGGTCCTCCCTCGAGGAGGACCATACTTATATACACAGATCAGGTGTTATGGTGACTAGGTGTTTCCTGTAACTAGAAGAGTCCTGCCCGCCTGGGGTGAATTCCTGCCATGCATTCTTTATATTTTGCTTCTGGGCAAGAATGCCTCTCATATTCTAGATGGGATCTTGCCCCTTACAGGACTACTGTGAGCACCACCCTCCTTAGAGGTACCTGTGTGTGGAGTTGGGACTGATCCACACTGTCATAAGGTCTAACTGAGGAAGGAAATCAATGAGAAAGTGTAGCCAACAACTTCTGTGCAGTTTGCCACCCTTGATTGGTCAGTGTCTGCTGCTATGGTTCCTGTGGCTTTCTGGGGGTCCAGCTAGCATCGATAGTGGCCACATCTAGATACACGTGGGATTAGGATTGATTTCGTATCCCTGTTGATATTTATCCATAGTTTCCACAAAGAGTATTGATGAGAATGGGCAGTAAAATTTGGCTAGGCAGAGATAGAGATAAAAAGACCATAAATAAAAGTAACCAGTTTCTTTCTTAGCCTCCCCTCCCAGAATCCTCCTGCCCAGCTCTGCCATGCCCCCCTCCCTTAAGCTCCCTTATGATCAACTACTTCTTCCTAAGATCACCCCGTGTGGCCTGGGAACTTGATTGTTCAAATTCACAAGACAAGAATGGAGCTTCCTGGACTCTCACCTCAAACTATACACAGCAAATGCTAAGAGGTGCTCCCTCAAGTTCCAAGACACCATGATATTCCCATGTCAACCCCTTCCACCCTGTTAGAAACAGCTTTAAATACAACATGCCCCTGTTTATGTCTTTGCAGAAAAAAACAAGTGAGACTTCATGTATGTTTTCTCAGGGACATGAGAAGTCATGTTTGGGAGGGGGCAGATATCAAAAGGAAGCTAAGGGCTCAGCCCCCACAGCCAGCATCTTGTGTGCACATCTCAGTTGAGAAGGAGAAAGCAATGCTGTTGTCCAATGTGGAAATGCCAACTGACAACAGTGTGTGAAAGTAGACACCATGACGGAGTGTACATCAGCACTGTCGGAAGGACGGGAGCGAGGCTGGAGTGAACCATCTACTAAAGGGTGATCTCATGAAAAGCCACGAGAGACAGTACCTGAAAAGGCAGTGGGAGAAGGTGGCTTTGGTAGGCACCCCACTGGGAAAGAGAAGGACACAGGGAGCAAAACCCTAGGTAGAGACTTCTTGTGTAAGATCAGGCTGGCAAACGTCAGACTGCTGAAAATAATGGCCAACTGTATACATCATAGAGTAAACAGGTCTTGCTTTTCTATGCTGAAGCACTAGAAAAGTCACATGATAAGATGCTGACCTGTCACCTGTTGTTTTCCATCCGGCCTGCTGGCAAGCATAGCTATTACACATTTATCGTGAATAATCTGTAATAAATGCTACCATTTTCTTCTAAAGTGTATCCGTGGTGAAAATAAGCATCTTCAGATGTCGTTTTATGATCCCTCTTTTTCTACAGAGTAAGGAGATAAAGATCATCCCTCCGACTGAGGTTTGATGAAATGAACTCATTCTTCTTGAGAGCCCTGTTGTCATTTCTACTATGACCCCAGATTCCTGATAAGTCACAGAACACTGCTTGGAAGCAAGATGACATTTCAAACAGCAGAGGGTGCCATGCACCAAGCAGAGGAGGAGCTGGGTGTCCTGGATCTGCCAGCTCCACAGGAGGTATCTACAGAATGTTCGATTCCAGTTCTTAACAGATCTGAAGGATGTCTAGAAAGTTCCACATGCTAGCTTCAGTGTAGCTTTTCAGTAAGTTCAGAATTTGGAACTTAGGGGATGGGGCCTAATGAACACATTCAGTTGGATGAGAGTTCTGTGGATGCGAGGAGGTAATACAGGACCGTACCTCACTGTAAAGTTGCAATGGGTAAGATGCTAAGTTTGTATTGTTTTCAAAGGGAGCTGAAGAAATGGATCAGGATATAAAGTTTCTGCTATGTAAGCCCAAGGGCCAGAGGTTAGATAACCAGTGCCCACCTTCGATGCTGTGAAGGCTTGTTGGCTACCAGGAGTCTCAGCCCTTGGGAGCAAAGACAAGGGATTCCTAGTGAAAGCTGAAATGAACAAACCCTTTTGGGGGTTAGAGAGATGGCTTAATGGTTAAGAATACTGGCTGCTCTTCCGAAAGAGCCAAGTTTAATTCCCAGCACCCATGTGGTAGCTCTCAATCATCTATGAGTCCGGTCCCAAGTGATCTGGTGCCATGTTTTGGCCTCTGAGGGTACTGCGTGCATATGATGTACAGAAATATATTTAGGTAAATACCAACACACATAAAACAAAAAAATTAAAATAACTAAAGTATCCAAAGTGGAGAGCGATGGAGCAGGACACCTAACATCAACCTCAGTGTCAACACACATGATTAACGATTAACGTGTATCTGCATACACCCATGACACCCCCCAACACACACACATAAATGCCACCAAATTCTGAGAAAAGGGGAAAGAACGGTAACAATACAATATGTCTGGTCATCTGTTTTCTCACAGCACATGTGGACATGCACAGTTTTCTCACAGCACATGTGGACATGCCCAGTCTCTTATGAGGAAGGCCTGGAGACCAGTTTTCATTGTTTGGATGTTTCTGAGTCTCTGCAGCCAATCAGGGAAACTCTCAGATCTGCAGGGGATGCTGAATTGACAAGCCATACCCTGACAGCTCCCAGAGAGAACCGGACAGGGAGGGAAACAGCTCTGTGGAACAAACTCTGAGCAGTTACCTCAGGCCAAGAACTTTCCATGTTTTTTCTCACATAGTCCTTATACAATTCTGGGATGGTGCCTCTGACACAGATCCTCTAGGACAGGGCCCTCTACCAGGCCCCTCTCCCTATTTCCAGGATGCCCCAAGGCACTGGAAAAAACCCCATCCTGCCTTGGTCTGAGAAAGCCTCGACCTCTGTCCATTTACCTTCTACCCCTTCCCCTCCCCTTCACACAAGGGAGGCATTTTCTTCTGCTGGATAATGGAACAGTGAGGGAGCAGTCTCCACCTCATGGTGCGGGGGAGGGGCCACAGCAGAAACAAAGGCTGACAGAGGCAGCCTTTGTTCTAGACAAAGGGTCAGCATGGTACCAAGGCTAGGACAGGCCCCAGCCTCGCCCTGGAAGGCTGAGTGACAGCTGCCCAGGAGGGTAGTTTAGCAACAGGGAGGTAAGACTGGGTCATTCATGGGAACTCAACAGCTAATCTGGACAAAGAGGCCACCAGAACAGAGCCACTGATAGTGACTTTTAACCTTTAACAACTTGGGTGTTGACATTTTCTAGGATGTGGAGTCTCAGAAGAGACAAGCCTCACTGAACTGCAGCTTGCCTGGGATGCTGGGGTGACAGCAGGTGGTCCTGCTGCAGCCAGCTCGGCACTCCGGGCACTCGGCACATGCTGCCTCTTAAACAAGAGTAGCAGACAAAATGGGAGTCAAGCCAGGCAGCCCTTGAATTCCAGCAAGCTGCTCTGAGATGGGGAAACCGAGGACGTGGGATGCCTTGCAGACCTGATTCCAGCTTCAGGCCCCTAAGATGGGCATTTTTGATCCAATGCCACTGTATCAGCCAGTACATGGCTTTCCTAGGGAACCAGACACTATGAATTCCAGCATGGAGGTGACCTTGCAGCTTTTCAAAGGTGGAGGCGAGTCCATGGAGCCCAGCAATGTTGGACTACAACAAACCTATCAGCATTGGCGGGGACCTGAGACTCAAAAGAGGGATCATGTGTCAAAGGAAGACCTGACAGGGAAGATTTCCCTCTGGACTAAGACCTCCAGAGTACCAGATTCCTCCTCCGCAGGACTCGGTGGGCCTCTGCTGGGATGGCACTCACATGCCTTCTGACATCAGGGCTTGACAGACTAATTAGCTGTGGAGTAAGCACAGGCTTGGATTGGCAGGGCCCTGGCAAGTGCTTGGCTACCCTCTCCTCTCCAGAGGCTCCAATATCTAAAACTATTCAGGCCCTGGCATCCTGCAGTAGCAACACATACCAGTTTAGGGCACAGCATTGCCTTAAAGCCAGAAAGAGTGCACAGACTGCATCAAGAGGGTCTGAAGGCCTCACCAGACAGGAGGGATGCGGCACATGCTGTGATAATTAGATGTTCAGAGGCTCAGCTCATGCTGCCAACTTGTGGAAAGACTCCCAAGTGACAGATACCAGAAGCAGAGTCCAGTAGGATCCCAAAGGAGGATTCCAGGAGGGGCCGGCTGGACTGGCAAAAGAATATGGCTGTCTGGGTCTTGCTGGGCTTGGCCTTAGTCTGGTGCCCCATGGCTAATTTATAAATACCTGCAGCCTGAAGTTAGTGGCTTGGCCAGGTCAGACCTGATTTATAATTTGTGTTTCACTTTTCTCAGAAGAGCTACAAGGGAAAAGAAGAAAACGCCATGGGCTGAAGGGCAGATCTTCACATTTTCCTGTCTGTTGTGTGGTCTTCACAGAGGGTCCTCTGTGACATCCCGAACATGGGAGAAATGTCAAGATGAGCCTTGACTGTCAAATACTATAACATTTGTCTTTAGGACAAGGAACTAGATCTTTGTATTTACCTCATCTTGAAAGACTTCATGCAAATGTTCAATCCTCCTCACCCAGTAAAACATTTTCTTACACAAAAGCTCTATCCTAGGAATTTGACAGGCGCTGTGACCCTTTTCCCTTTGAACAGTGACTCTCTTCCTATTCCTCTTTCCTGTGCACCAACTCTTTCCACACAAGCCAAACGAATAAGACTGTGAGATAAGACCTACCAGCCAATGAGGGGAAGGCTCAGCCATCACCTGACACCTGACCAGCCAATGGGGGGGGGGGGGGGGGTAGGCTTAGCCACCACCTGACCAGTCAATGGGGGAAGGCTCAGCCTATGTTCTCAAGGGACACACACATTGTACCAAATCCTCTGTACACTTTTTCTTGTGCCTATATACCTAACACAGTACGATTTATAAATATAAACAGCAGGCAATTAACAACTAATAAACTAGTTAGAGTATATTGCAGCAATACACTATAAAAATTATGTCACAGTGGTCTCTCTCAAAAATGTCTCAGTGAACTGTGCTCACCGTTCATGTGATGATGTGGGATAATAACATGCTAAGGTGAAGGGAGGGAGGTGACAGAGGCCTTGAGGCTCTATGATAACTCAAGAATATGGTATGTACAAAATCACTGCCATGTGTTACAGCACTGGCCTTCAACCACACACACAGACAGCCACTACTAAAGGACCACCTAGCATGCTCACATGCTGCTATGATCAAATACCAGAGAGATACAACTCAAGGGAGGAAAGATTCATTTTGGTCACAGCTCCAGAGGATCGGGTCTATCATGGCTGGGGAGCTGTGCAGGAAGAGTGTATCACAGTGGCTGGGGAGCAGAGAGGGACTCCTACGTTCCAGAGATTTCTCTCATTCCATATGAGGCCTCAGCCCATGTCACAGTGATGCCTAAACTCAGGACAGGTCTGGTCTTTCTCCCTCCCTTTCTCTCTAGAGAAACACACTCCCAGACACACCCAGAGGTGTGCTTTAATAACCACCCAGGTGTTTCTCAAGCCACCGAAGCTGACAAGATTAACCCCTACAGTGACTAACAACACCCCTGTAGTGCATGCACAGTGGTAACACTGGACAAAGGGTAGATTCATGTACTGGGGCAGGAATAAACAAGATGGCACCGGTTTTCACTCTGCTACTCAGAACTGTACTTATAAACTTGCTGGAACTTTCCATATCGTGTTTTTGCTCTGTGGTTGACCACAGGTAACTGAAACCACAGAAGGAGAATCTGCGGCTAAGGAGGGGCTACTGTACTTTATTTTTTCTCTAAAGTACCTGTTAGTGCCTGTAGTTAGAGGTATAAGGACCACCCAGAGATAATATGCACCCCTTAATCCTCCCAACTAGTAAATATACTTTCTCTGGTAACAGGTGTGATTATGAAGGACTGTGAAGCAAGATTATCTGGGTGGATCCAGAATGCTCCAGGTTCTTTCTTGCTGAGGCCCAATGCACTCCACAGCTGTCAGTTAAGATCCCTCTCCACACAGAAAGGTGGGCCTCTGGCAGCTCTCAGGGACTGGCAAGCAGGTTTGCTTGTCATTTGCCACATATGCTGTTTTCCAATACTGTCATTCTCTGGGGGCTCAGAAAAGAAGACACAATCCCCAAGAAGGATTTGGTGGTGCTGTTCAGACCTCTTACTTGAGTCTGAAAAAGTGGCCCATCTGATCCAGAGCTCTGAGAACAGTACCCCGTGTAACAAAGCCCAGGGCCACCTCCCTCTCCAGCCTGGGTTCTAAGAGCAGCTGCACCGGGTCATGCTGAGGCCCTGGCTATTCAAGCTTGCTGACCCAAGACAGGGCCGACTACTTCACATTGTTCCTGACCAAGAGATCTATCACCGCAGCAAAGGTTCCCCATGGCATCTTAGCCTTTGGACCAGACGCCCTGAGTCTTTACTGAGCTGGCTTTACCCTAAGCAGCTGAGGATGAGCTAGCTGAGTTTCTGATCCTCTCTGTTTCTACCTCTAGGCATACGTCACCACGCCCAGTTTGTGTAGTGCAGGGGTGTGGTTCTGTGTCACTAGGGAAGCAGCTCACCAGGTAACCATCTCTCCAGCCCTACATTTCCTGGTTTCTATGTAGACAGGCTGGCTTCAGGCTCACGAGGAGCTCTGTCAGTTTCTGCACCACCATGCCCAACAAGTTAATATGAGAGAGAGAGAGAGAGAGAGAGAGAGAGAGAGAGAGAGAGAGAGAGAGAGAGACTGACTTTCAGTTTCGCTGGGTCCTCACCTGCTCTGAGCAAGGAAATCAATCTGTTTCAGGCTTCAGAGGGGAGGAGCGAAGCTCTTACCAGAGCAGTTGCTAAACCCGAAGCTTGACAGACACAAGCCAAGCCAGGCACTGCATCCTGTGGTCTCTCTGACAGTTCTTGGGGTTTCAGTGGGGTTGGACCTAGTCCCTCTGGAGCTGAGAACTTCTTCCTAATACTGTTCTCTTATCAGCTTCCTGGGATGGGTTTGGGGTTTGTATTTAAATTGTTCTAATAAAATATTTTTTTTCCTCATAGCCACAGAACATCTTTAAACATGCTTCCTGGAAGTATATTAATTATCTTTCCGCCTCCTCACTCTCGGACAAGCCAAAGGGTTCCTGGTCTAGCTACTGCTCTCTAGGACTACTCTGGTCTTCAGTGTTAAGTTGAGGATAGAACAGGTAGTACCTGTGCCGTCTTAGTAGGCAGTGCCATGCCTCGGTGGGTGATGTATCGAAACATAACGTCCACTGGGAGGCTTTAAGTGGGTATATAATTTGAACAGTGTTTCAGGTGGGGCTTCAAGGAAGTGATTACAGTTAGAGTGGACCCTGGTTGGAGAAAGACCGGACCCAAGCATAAACGTACCTCCTGTCTCCTGCCATTTGAGGACCTTGACCACAGAATCCTGAGCCAAAATAAGTCTCTTTTCATTAAAACTTACCAAATTTATGGGCCATATTATTAGCAATTGGACATATTCTAATACATTTTGTAAGTTTCAAGACAGGAGACAGGGTTTTGCAAGGACCCAGTGGAGGTATGCTAAGTATTCAGTTAACTAAAAGGATAAAAACTAGGCAGTTACCTAAATCTAATCTTGGTGACTGTGGCTCTCAGATGTACACAAACCATCAGCCAGGACACAATGAAGCTCCAAGGGCAGGCGGAGTGCCTCCTGCAGGCCGAGTGCAGCCCCTGCAGAGGAAGGTGCAGAGCTGCCTGCAGTCTAAGTACTTCTTAACTGAGTGCCAAAGATGTCATATGTACCTAAAGAGATGGAAGCTGAGGACTGGAAGTCTGATGAGTCAACCTTGTGGCCTCAGGTCACCACAAAAAGATTGCTTTCTCAGGGGAACATCAGTAGATTAAATTGCCAGGGTTACAGTGACCAAAGATTTACATCTGGGTGTCTTAGAGCAATAGGAAAGGACAGTGGCCCAGATGTAAGGATAAAATTAGGACGGGTGATGCCAGGCCTCTCTACAGCAGGAGAACTTATGATAGCACCAAAGGCTTCTGTGTCTGTACCCACATCTTCCCTTTTATAAGAACACCAGCCACACTGGATTTGGGGCCAAGCTTGCCCATAGAACCTGAACCCCATTTCCAAATAAGGTTGCCTTTTAGGGACTGGGATTGATGAACAGATGCAAGTCAACCCATGACAAATAGAGGAGAAAATTCCAGGCATGTTCATGGTCTCCCTCCTTTTTATTAACTGAGAGAGTTAACAGATAGCCTACAGCTCAGGCAAGCAACATAACTCTAATACCAGTTCCTGCTCCAAGCCCTCACCTTCACCACAGCTCCGGGATCAGAGTGACATCGATTTTAACTTCCTTTTGTGTACACATGTGTGCACATGTGTGTGCACCCAGGAGTGTATGTGCAGAAACGGGAGCCAGTGGTTAGCAGACGTTGTCTCTCATCATTCTTCACCTTGGCTTTGTCCTCTCTGAACCCAGAGCTGGCCCATCTGGCTGGACCCGCTAGGCAGTTAGCCCCAGAGAGGTGCTCCCACCTCTCCTTCAGACCAGTGTGAGCACCTGTGGGTGGCTTTCATGTGGGTGAGATCAATCTCTGCTCTTCATGCCCTTTACCCAAAAGCTCTTTACCCACAGAGCCATCTTCCTAGCCCCCTATTTTAACTTCTCTTTGAAGAACCAGACCCTAAATTCCAACAGGTCCTGAGCTCAGAAGCCCTTGTAGCTACTATGGCATTCCAACAGGACTGCTCCTTCCTCTGCCATAGGTGGCAGTGATGTACTCAGCTCATACCTGCCTTCTTCCCCAAGCAGCTCTGACTAGTTGAAGCTGAGGGCTTGGTTCTCATGTGAACAATGGGATGCAGTGTGGAAGCCTGGCAGTCCTCCAAACTTGGCATGACCCAAGTGCCTTTGCATTCCACACTTGCATTCTTAACACGGGTCAGCTCACCAAAACCCAACCTTAGCCAAAAAACATTATGTCTAATTTCCTGGTTTCTAAATTATACATCTGCAGAAATTCTTCTGACATTCACAACCTGTACCGGAAAGGCTCACAGCATCCTAGGGAGTCGGGGAGAGCTCTCTGGTTTGGGGCTCCTCACCCTGTGTTTTATGCACACCTATACCTCTGTCATTCTGTCCATCTTCCCGTGTCAACCTCCCGTCTCTGACAGATTGACTGTTCCTCCCTCTCACCATCTTACCCTCTCCACTGTCTCCTCCCCATGATCCTTGCTTTCTAAGTGCCTGATTTTCATGGGGTCTGGCACTCAGGGGGTGTTGGGATGGCTGTGTAGGTTGTCTACTGCCCAGAAGTGCCTCACCAGCTCCACCTGCCAAGATCCATTTGGATCGTTGCCTCTCTCTACTGTGTACAAAGAGGCCAGAGAAGGCCCCTGAGTCAGCCAAGTCCGTGTTTTGCATAGATTCTTTTCCACTTCTCCTGGAGAAGAGGGGCCCCGTTCTTGGCACCAGCTCCCCCAAACTAAAGCGGTGGGGAATCTGAGAAGAGAAATGCCCAGTTCTCTTAAAGGGTCATTTGTGAGGTCAGATGGAAGCCAGTCTACTGTTAGCAGCCGAAGCTGTTAGAGCTCCTCTGTTCACCCACTATTTGTTGAGTCAGAAAGAGTTCAAAGGAGAGGGGATCCCCAAACGAGATTTGAGTTAATGAAAAAAATTCTGTAAATTTGGCAGCCGGATTTACTGGTTTTATGGAGCTGGCCTAGGTTCTGGAAACAGGTGCTCTGTCACCTTTTTTGTGATACCTGTGCCCCAGCAGTATGACTGGGAAGACATGTGCCACTCTGGTGAGTGATTTTTACTTCAGCTCCAAATCTAGAGCCCAGCAGGAAGTATGACAAGCTTTGTGGGCATGCCTGTGGGAGAGCTTCATGGGCATGTGTGAGGGAGAGCTTCGTGAGCATGCCTGTGGGAGAGCTTCATGGGCATGCATATGGTACAGCTTTGTGGGCATGTGTGTGGTAGAGCTTTGTGGGCATGTGTGTGGTAGAGCTTCGTGAGCATGCGTGTGGGAGAGCTTCTCATGGGCATGTGTGGGGGAGAGCTTCGTGGGCATGTGTGTGGGAGAGCTTTGTGGGCGTGTGTGCACTAAGGATTTTCAGCCCAGGTTAGCCAGTTCCTTCCCCAGCAAGAGAAGTCTCCTTCATTGCCTGCTCCAGACCATCCTCTCCTCATGCTCACAACATAGTCTATCATGATGAACAGCCTCTAGGACACACTAGTTGTCACAGGACTTAATAGTCACAAACGTGAAAGCAACTGTGGGTTCTGACAAAGTGGCAACTGCACACACGGCTGCCTATTCTTTGAGTTTGGCTCCGTATCTGGACTCCTGGTTTGCGCTTCAGCCCCTCCTGTACAGCATCCTCACAAGCAAACATCCCCTTGACACAGTTCTTGGGAATCTTTGTCCTCTTTTCTTTAGATAGCAGCTTGTGGGGATCCAGTCAAGTTGCTAACCCCAGTCTATTCCCTCCTTGTTCTTAGGGGGTTAATTATCTGGCAATCTACTCTTTTGGACTGGATCTTTGAGACCCAGCAAAGATTCTAAACCTTTCTTTTATCTCACTGATCAGGTGGTCTGCAGACTAGACTGCTCTCCTGTTAGGCATGATCGGAAGGATGAACAGCAGGATGCTAACGTGTTACAGCAGCAAACACTGTTTCCCTGCCTCACTCTCCTCCTGAATTCACTGCCTCACAAAGAGCAGGCCCCAGAGTGAGAGGTGGCAGCTGACTGGTTGATTCGTGGGTTATCATGGATGGGTAATGTAGCCCTAGGTTATGTAGACTTGCTTGTGAATGGCAGAGAGTAAGCCGACCCGTAGATGTGCAAGAATTAATGTGTCGTGTGATATTACAAGGCATACACACACACCCTGACAGTTAAAGGTTCAGTTTAGAACAACCTAATTTTACATTTTTTTTACATAAATTTTTACATAGAAAATTTAGCATTAACTCTTCCAGCCAAGATGTTGGATCAACAGACTGAACTGAGCCACAAATTCAAATACTGTAGCTTATAATGTGAAAAACCTCTGCTTGACCAGAGTTACTTATTCTAATTTGTTTCTTTTTCTGAAAATTAAAATCTTTTAAATCTTCATCTCCAAATCTCCTTCCAATAAGGGCATCTGCATCCTTATGTCTAAGGTGGACTCATACTGAGAGATCTGGGATTAAACATAAGAAATCAACATTTGCCTGGGAGAGAGTTGTATTTTTCCAGATCCTATCATTATTTTAAACTTGCTAAAGATTAAGTCTACAGAGGTTCACATCATTGGCCATGAATCATAGTAAGGAAGGCTGCTCTCCTCTCGGGGGTCTGGGGGTGTCCTCATTCACTCAAGCCCAGCTATGAGAAGGTATGTCCACATAAGAGAAGGCAGGTTGAGCCTTCAAGCCCCGAACTGTTGGCTCTGAGCAGATTAGGCTCAGTCCCAAAATCTGGCTTCAAGTCATCTTTTGACTCCAAGTCATTTAACAGTCTCCAAAAGCTGAGGTCTGTTCCTGGAACAGAAACTTCTCTGGTTTTTTTCCTAAAAATACCCTTTTGAGTAGTTTCAAAGTTGTTCAGTGTTTTGCTAACATTTTGGGGAACTATGGAAAAACTGGCACACCATAGGAAGAAAGAAAAAAATGCCAACAGGGGGACAGGTCACCTGGGGTCACTGGGCAACTCCAACTACAGATGTAGTCAGAAATTTCTTCCAAGCGTGTGCCATCCCACCTCACAGGGACAGGTAGCTGGAGGGGTAGTGGTGGTAGTGATGGGGCTTCATGGTATGATGTTATGACTAAGTGGTTCCAAAGGCTTTCTGTGATTGTATGTCTTGTGTTGTCAAACACGATTCAGATGTTGGACCAGATTGTAAGCTATAGGTTTTGAGTGGCCCCTGGAGGTTTGAAGCACACTCAGGGACTGCTTCTCAAGCACAATCAAGCTGAACAGTTCTGATGACGATGGTGAACGGGGCAGTCACTGTCTACCTGTTCTCAGGAAGATACTTCAGCCCTTGGTCCTCTGTATTGGCTGTTCACGATGACTGCAGAACACATTCAGGCAATCAGAATACAGTATGTATAAATGGAAGTTAAATTGTACAGGACTTCAGGAGTAGTACAGCCAAAGCAACAAAGGAAAACTGAGCTAAGCTCAGAAGACTCCTTGATCCCTTAACAATCCCATGGCACAGCTGCTGTGTTAGTTGGCTTGTTTTTCCTTGCCTTTAACTGTTAGTAAGCAGTTAAACTGTCAGTCTTAGATTGTACAGTATGTCCTTTGGCTTTTACAGCATGTACACCTTCCCTCCCGCTTTCTGAAAATTATCTTTCCACATGGGGGCTTGGTAAAGCTAGGATATGTTGTTTACTTAAGAATGTACACCCAGACTCCTGGGAGGCAGAGGCAGGCAAATCTCTGTGAAGTCTAGGCCAGCCTGGTCTACACAGTGAGTTCCAGGCCAGTTTGTGTTACATAGTTAGACTCTGCTAAGAAGAGGAGGAGGAAGAGGAGGAGGAGGGAGAGGAAGAGGGAGAGGAGGAGGAGGGGAGGAGGAGAGGAGGAAGAAGGAGAGGGAGAGGAGGGAGAGGAGGAAGAGCATGTATATCCAAACACCAACAGCTCAGTGTTGTCCACTCTTAGACACAGCTGTATCCTCTGTACTTATACAGCCTTTATGGGGCTCAGGAGAAGCCCCCATAATATGGCCAAGTAAGTCAGCTGTATCAGTACAATATATTTAGAAAAGTCATTTCTAGAGAAAATACACCAATTCAATTATGGACGGGCAACAGCATCGACATTTTAAAAGATAAATCGGAGATTCTATAGCAAGAGAATAGCACCGGCTGGAGGTACAGCTCCCAGAGAGAGTTCGCCTAGCATGTGCAGTGCTCTAGGTTCAGGTCCTAGAGACATGCAATGAATGCCTGCCGGGTGGCATGGTCTGACAGCAGGTCTGGAATCCCAGCACTTGGGAGATGGAGCGATCCCATAGGGCAAGCTGGTTAGCTACAGTAGCTAGGGTAAATGAGAGATCCTGACTCAGTCAACAAGATGGAAAGGCATCCAAGAAGGGGATATTTATACACACAAATATTATTTAAATTCAAGCTGTCCCTGTTGATCATGTCTGTAGGCCTAAGAAGCAATGTAAGTACTTCCATTCCTAGAGTCCATGGTCTTGAACAACAGTCACGAATTAAGACTGCCTGGCATCACACTGTGGGATACAGGATTCTTTCCTGTAAGACCACAATCTCCCTCTTTGTGAGCACACCCACTCACACCGAGACAGAGAGAGCAGGGGCTCTCCCCATCCCCACTCTCTGCTTACCGTCAGCGACAGCGCCATGCAGACAAAGGTGAACTTCTTGATGTGGGCCGAGGTGACTGTGTTGCTTGTGTTCGCCAGTTTATTGCTGGGGTTATTCTGGGGGAAAGAGAAGGACAGCAGTGACAAGGCGGGCTTATCCTCGGCTGAGCCCCCAGATCACAAAGAACACCTTGTTTTATTTGATGTGCCTCGAGTACTGATTTCAAGTGATGGCTCGGAAGATGGCTGTCACATTGGGTCTCTGAAGCGGCTGTCGGGCTCCTGCCCAGAAACATTAACCAGAGGGGACTCTGGGCTCTTTTAGTCCTCTGCCCTTGGCACCAAGCTGCCACCTCACCCTGAAGGGCCTTGGCTCTGAAGACCATTTCCTGACTCATGTGTCCCCTTTTTGGCTCCAGCAGACCCTGTGCCTGGCTACCAGAGTTGGTGTCTCCTTAAATGCCATGGCTCACTGACCTCTGGGGATCCTCTCTCTCTCCCAAAGGAATAAAACTCACCTTGAGCTCTTACAGACTGCTCTGTACCCCAGAGCATTATTCCCACCTGCACCCCAAACAGGCTCCCACATCCAGGCCTTTGTCTCCCCCCCCCCCATTGTTGGATTTCCAGGTTTTCAGAATACACCTCTTCTGGACGCACATCCCCTTCCCAGCCAATCTGCTTTTGAAAGTCTCTCTAACCTCTGATTTAGACAGCTTCTTGGTCTCCCTACTAATGGTGCAGGAGATGCCTGGGTAGGCAGTATGTCCATGGACCCCTGCGATTAAATACTGCATGTCTGGCCCACTCTCCAGCCCAGAGATGCTTTGCAGAGTCTTTCTTATGCAGGACAGCATATCAAGGGGCGTTGGCTACACTGAGCTGTAAGAAAAGCCTGTAAGCAGGAGGTTCATGTATCCTCTCACATGACACCAAGAATCATAGTGGGGGGGGGGGAACCTATTGCCAACAAGGCTCTAACGAAGAGGAGCTTTACGTGGAGAAAATCAGAGAAGCACCCTGCTCCATCATAGATCAAATTAGCTCCCGAGCCAAGGAATGGAAGCTATCCATGACACCTGGCTCCACAGCAGTTGAATGAGGGGAAGGGGTGGAGGTGGTGGTGGTTTTGCTGGTGAGGCAACCTCACTCTAACACACTTAGCCCATGCTGCCTGCTGGTGTGAGAACTCTTCATGCGCACGAGAACAACACATCCACGTCTCTGCAGACGTAGCTGAAGTGAGTTGGCACAGCAATTCCTGACAAGAGTTCCATTTTACTTGCCTGATGAGCTCTTTGAGAGGCAACAGCAAAAAAAAAAAAAAAAAAAAAAAAAAAGAGATGTTGCACACATGGTTCCTATCTAGCCAGAACCACTACAAGGCACGTGAAACATTTTAAATCTCTTCCTCTGGAGCCCACAGAGAGGTCGAAAACTACAGTAGTCAAGACAGGGAACGTTGAAGCCACACAGAGAGGTCTGAGGTACTGGAAGCCAGATGGCCTTCCCAAGCGTGGCTTGTGACTGCTCACTGGAGTGTGTCGCAACAATGGGTGAGGTCTTAAAAGGATCCCGAGTAACTCCAGTTTCTGGCCAGAGGTAGGCTCATTAAGAAAAAAAAAAATCATAGCTTGTAACCTGTGATTAAGGGTAAGACAATGTTTGTATTGGGTGTTCTTGCTAAAGACATACAGGGTGGTATTGTTAAGTTTTATTATTATAAGGTAGCCAAAACCAACTTCAGATGGGACGGTCCCAGCCAACAGCTCACCATTTCAGTGCCTGCTCTCTTGTCTGTAAGTTGCATTAAATAATCTTACCTACTAAAGGGAGAACAGAAATTTAGCAAAGACCGACGGCTGCGTTGGTTTTCTAGGACTCACTACACACATGCTCCTTGAAATAAAAGCGGCGGTCCTATCTATAGATTGCATTAACTCTCTAACAGAAATTCTACCTCTGAAAGCAACTCGGACCCTCATAGTCTCAGGGATCTGTGTGAAACAACCAAAAACACTACCCAGGAGAAGAGCTCTCCATGCGTGTGCTGCATCCAGATGTGTGTAACTGGCGGTGGGTGGGAACCAACAGACTGCTGAGGGAAGGCCTCCGCAGCACAGTCCTGCGTAAGATCACTAGCCCATCTCATGTTAGGACACCTGGAGGTGTAATTAGTAAGAGAGGAGAGTTAGACTTTATGATGAGTGTGTGTACCCAAGAAAGGAAGGGGAAGGGGAAGGGGAAAGGAAGAATAGGAGGAGCCTGGGCATCGTGAAAGAATGCTGTCACGGGAGGAGAGAACAGAATGTGTGTGCACGCTTGCGTGCATGTGCATGTATGTGTGCACTGAGCGTGCATGTTCAGGTTGGGGGTGGGCTGGCTGACGGTGGTCTTTGTCTAGACTTGGGGGATACCTGGGACATAGGGTATGATGTTGGGATGGAAGCAGTTGGGTACCTCTCTAGGAAGCTGTACTACACAAGTCTGGCCTTTGAAAAGGAGGTCTATCCGAAGAAGGCATTGTGAGCTTTCCAAAGCGGGTGTTGTGAACTCAGGCCTGGCCTTGTTTGCATGACTTCATGGGTCTTTTGAGCCCACAAAAAGTTGGAGGGCTAGGGGAGGATTTTAGGGGGCGGTGCTGATGCTAAGGTCCTATTCCCCAATTGGTTCTTGAGTTGTCAGTAAAGAAAGCTGGGGGCTGATTGCTGGGCGGAAAGTACAGGCAGGACTTCCGGGTCCCAGAGGAAAAGGCAGGCGCAAGAAAGGGGAGGGGGAATGTCTGCCATGCTCTGGAGGGAGGAGAACACAGTGATCATGTTAGGTCTCAGGAGGAGCTGGGGCCTGTGGCTACTGCTATAGTTGGGTAGTCAAGGATGTTTGGCAGGGGCTAGGTGGGACTAGCCACTGAAGTTTAGGACAGGTGGGAGGAGCAGAGATAAAGACATTAAGGGCACACTTTTCTAGGTGGGAGATAGTAGCACCCAGCAATTGTGTCATAAGGCAAGTTGAAAAGGAACAACCTGTATGTGTCTTTTGTCTGATTATTCAAGGGAAGCCGGGTGGAGGCTGGTAGCACTGTCACCTCCCAGAGTAAAGGTGGGCAGAGCTTAAAACTCTACACAACAGAGGAGAGGGAGCAGGTGCAGTGACAGTTAAGTACCAGAGCCCAGCTGCCAATTTTGAGCTGCTGGAGAGCATGACTGGAGGCCTTTCTCCCTATAGTCACTAGGGGAATAAGAGAAAACAGAGGTAGCAACGGCTCTGAGCGACTGCTAGGAAAAAATCAGGGCAGAGTTCGCTACAAGTGTCAAGCTGGTCGCTCCTCTTCCACCTTTTTCTTTTAGGACATTATATACCATTATATATAAATAGTATGCCTTGCTAGCTACTTGTTTCAATAAGAGAGGTGTAATTAAGTAGACATGTATTAAATGACAAGCCTGACAGTCCCCACCAAGCCAAAGATGACGTCAGATGATGCCTTCCTTGGAGGGACCATCATTCACAAGAGGGCGGAGCTGCTGGCCACTGAGGGTTCTGGCTAAGCTGGAGAGAAGAAAGCTCCCAGCACCCACATCTGTAACTTTAACTCCAAGGGATCTGATGTCCTCTGGCCTCTCAGGGCACCTCTATGTATCTGGTGCACATAGATTCACACAGCACAGAAATATACATAAATAAATATACCTTAAGAGAACCCCCAAACAGGAGAAAAGTCCTGCTACACAGACACTGTGCACATCTCCTTGCTACAGAAAGACAGGCATGTGATCTCATAGGAGGTCAAGCCCCCTGCCTCACACGTCCACAACTTGGCCATCTAGAACAGCAAGCACAAGGTACGACACAGACTAGACGATAATAAGCCACAGGAACAAAGTCCAACAAGCTTCATTTGGGGGGTTGCTTACTTTCCTTCTTGAAAATACTCACTAAGAGGAATAGTGTGACCAGAGGAAGACCGACTTGGAAAAGCATTATAGAATGTGCAACATTCTCTCCTCATTCTCAGAGGAAAGCGCCCTTGGAGACCCCTGTCCATCAAGCGGCAGCGTTATGATGTGTGTTTCTGACACCAGGCCATAGAGGTCTCACCTTGTCAAAAGCAGGGTATACAGCACGGATTTCTGTCAACCAGCCATATGGCATGTGACCCACGGGGTAGGTGGCTGTCAGAATGGCCACTGCCTGTAAGGGAAAAGCAGACAGCGTCAGTGTGGGTACCAGCAGGAAGTCCTCCAGGATCTGCCAGAGCACGTGACAAGCCTAGAGGCACATCAGTCCATGTATTCACTAGTCACTCGACGGTCCGATACAGAGTGGAGAGGATACCTGGGAGATGACGCTGCACACGAACAGGCCAGATCCCCTGCTGAAAAAGCCAAGGTTTCAATCCAGCCTCCTCAGACCCCAGCATCTTGGCTCTTTCCATCCAAGCTCCCAATCTTACATGGTGTTCTGCACGTGTGTGCAGTACGCATGTGTGTGTTCACATATGTGTGGGTACATGTGTTGCATGTGTGTGGTGAAGGCCAGGTTGATACCAGGTATCTTCCTCAATTGCTCCCCACCTTACGTACTGAGGGAGGGCTTCTCGTTCATTTGGCTCATCGAGCTAGCCAACTTGTTAGAGGAACCTTCGTTGGGATTACAGATGGAAGCTGTTGATACGGACTCTGGTTCACACTGAGCTATCCCCTCAAGCTCTATATGGGCCCCAAAACAACACTAGGAGCACAGTCTTAGGTCGGCTCCACTTCTCCGCCTCCATGCTGCCCCTCAGCACGGCACACGTGCTTGTCAGTGACTCTGTGCCACTGTCCTTCCAACGCAACACACTTAAGGCTGCTTGGTCCTACAGGTCCAACTCAACATTTTTACTCAGTGAAATCAATATATATTTCATATAGGAAAGGCCACTAGCAGGTTTCCATGCAAAGGGTTTTCTTCTCCTGCATGAATAAAAAGGAGAGAAAAAACTATCAATGTCTGGCATCTACGGCTAACCTCTGGCAGTTGGTGTTCTAACACTGTGGAAGAAGAAGCCAGGCTTCATTTGCTTTAGCAGACAGAGCAACTGCACAGTACACAAGAATATGATACAGGCCACAGCTATGGGAGGAAACGTGGCGTGGCATGGCGTGGCGTGGTGTGGTGTGGCGTGGCATGGTGTGGCGTGGCGTGGCATGGTATGGCATAACATAAGAGAGCATCATGATTAGGCAGGCCTAGATCCAAACCTCCCCTTTGCTCCTATGTGAGATGGGAACTTAGAAGCCCATGTCAATTTCTCTGCAGAAGCAGCGCTGGTGATATTAACCACCCAGGGCTGATGGGAAATGACTAAAATGCACGTGAGCACCGCGGCATAAGCACACAGCACACAGCACAGCCCCATCAGCTCTGGTCCCCGTGAGCTGAGCTTCTGTGCCGTAGCTGGCAATTTGGAAATGCCTAACACAGAACCTGTCCTCATTTGTTTCATCCATGGGAAGATGGAATTCTAGTGCACAATCAACAGGGGTTCCACAGGCTTCACTTGGAAAGTCAGTGTTTGACTGACAGAGCTGCCGTACTGTAGCAGCCAGCCACCCAAGATGACATCTGTGACTCAGATACCAAAGTCCAGGAAAAAATAGGGGCCAGAGAAAGCATTCTGCTTTTGATTTATTACAGGCATCTTCTCCTGGCCAACAGGAGCTCTTCCCAGGACATGGAAACTGGCACCAATGCTCCGGGCTGAGGAGCTGCTGACGGTGCAGTCAAGGCCAGGTGTAAACAGGAGGCCTTAATGAGAAGCCACCAGCCTTCCTAAAGGATCAGAGGTGCCAGCTATGGAATTAATTCTCCAGAAGGCAATGGAGGAGGAAACAAGTGAGCTCACCCTGTTTGATCCCCCTCTTGCAAAAAGGAATGGATGAGTCAACCTTCTGGCGGAATGGCAGCCAGTTTCCAGACCCACTTCTGGAGCTTTTCCACACAGGAGACCCTCATCGTCAGGAGGGATTGATTGTCAAAGAGCCCATAGGTGGCATGGCCCAGGGACAGAGCAGGTGAGGCTAACCTGGGTCACTGCAGAAGCTCTGGGCACTGCTAGAATTCCTACAGGCTTGTCCCATCATCCTTTGCAGCAACAGTGACGAAGCTGCATGCGGACAGCATGGAGAGCCAGAGGGGCCATGGGAAGCAGGTCAGGGAGCAAGAATGTCCGTACCACTCCAGCCTCTAGCAGGTTCTGTCCTGTCTTCCACTCCTATGCCTCAGTTCCTCATGTGCTAAATGAGAAGGGTGCAGACACTGTCTTCCATAGTCACAGAAATGGAAAATTTCAAAAGTCGCCCAATCATGGTTTCCTTTGTCATTGTGTCATATGATTTAGAGTTGCCTGAGCTCTTGCCATGAACTGGAAAGGAGTAGGTATTTTTCTATCTCCTATAACATGTACCCACATGCTCACAGAGTTCCCTACCTCTGTAGCAGCAGAGCTGCCGCCAAGGTCCCGGGACACAAAGAGGTTGACAATGGGCCGACTGATTCGCTGTGTGGCCAGGATCAGAGCCAGGGGCCACCAGAAGCTCAGCATCTTTCTTATGGTTGCGTCACCCTGTTTTGGGAAACAGAAGTCAAAGCTTGTTAGGTTCCAGAAGTAGAACAGAAAACAGCCTAAAAACCAAAGCCAATCAATAGCAACTCCATTTCACAATAACATACAGAAAAGCCTCTTGTAGACATGCCAAGTCGAATTAAAATTAAGTGTACAGTCTTATTAGAAATTAATTCAGACATCTGGTGAGCTACTGTGAAATCCAAACGCATAGTGGATGAATGAAGCCTGGTGGATCCTGACCACTGTTTTCCATATGCAGACCCAGCCTCCCTACAAGGTGGAGCCCAGCTCCAGGGCCCCAGAAAGCATGTTTCAGATGAGGCTCTGTTTGTGTCATCACAGTGGCTGGCTTGAAGCCACATCAGTGGGAGGTAGCTCTGAGAAATAAAAAGCTATTATAATCTAGTTTGGAGTCGGTCAATATATACAAATGTGTCTAATTACTGTAGAACTACTGAGCTCAGCTGCAGAGACTCCCGCCTCCAAACCCTCCACAGGAGCCACAGGCACCGAGCAGAGGTCTCAGTGGAACAAAAGCATACTGAAGCACAAGGCGGGCCTCGAGACATCTATAGCCAAGGTGTACGCTACCTTTCAAGCTCAGCTTCTGTTGCAAAATTTAGGTTTTGTTTCTTAAGAGGGTAAGAGTTACGTCATGGAACCCTCTCAGGCATTTGATTTCTTTCCCTTTGCTGGAGGCAGAAGATGAAGGGAGGGGAGGAGGGGGAGAGAGAGACAGACAGACAGACAGACACAAAGAGATAGATACACAGAGACAGAGAGATACAAAGAGATACATAAAGACACAGAGACTGAGAGACACAAAGAGATAGAGACAAAGACAGAGAGAGACACAGAGAAAGAGAGACAGAGATAAACAGAGAAAGAGTGAGAAAGAGACAGAGATAGAGAGATTAGTCCTATCAAGATAACTGTGGCTTGCCAAGTGGTAGAAATAACCAGGTAGGATTTCAATAACACCTTGACCTAGAATGAGGTACACAGTCAATGCAATTACTGTTGTGACATCATGAAAGCATTTGGCCTGGGGATGGCATGTGGTCAGGGTTAGACATGACCCTTCCTGCCTGCCTTAGAACTAGGTGGTAGGAGAAGTATGCGTGCACATAACTGCACATGACTCGCAATGGGAAAGCTCAGGCACTCCTAACTTGACTCTTAAGTGACTTTTAAGGCCCGACCTTCTCCAAGGAGGCTTCCTAGACCACACGGCCAGAAGGGGAGGCCCTTAGGTTCTTTGCAGTGCAGATCCTGTTTTAGACTCATTTAGGTTTGTCCGCACCCCCCACCCACCCACCGCACCCCACCCCTGCAATTGTTGCTCCTGTGTCGGCCTTACTTGCCTACTGAGTTAGAGGCCATGTCTTAAGACTTCCCAATACCCTATAGTACCTCAAGCTCTGCCCAGTCCCTAGGACATGCTCAATTCAGAAATTGAGACTAGCTGGTGCAGAGAATATAGACAGAGCCCGGGGCTATAACGCTAAAACAATAAGACCCAAGCACAAAGGTCCCACAAGCCCTAAAACTTTCTGGACCATGAACGAGATAACCACAGAGAGTACAGGGAGGTACGAGTACTGTGCTAAAGCTGTTTCAAATTCAAGGCCATATCTTAAGATTTCCTGTCACGGGTTGGTGCCTAAAGCTCTGTTCAAAAGCTCTTGAGCTGACATGACACACTGTCTCTTCCTTTGGCAAGGAGGAAGCGAGGTTGTCACTTCTAGGGTCTTTCTGGCCCCGAGTTCACGCTGCTCTGACTGCTTTCCCCTCAGAAAACCCCTGGGGCGTGACCTTTGGACTTATCACACTGGGTTCTCATGTCCTATCCTCTGGGTCTTGGTGAGACTACGGGTGAGCAGGTAAAGATGGCCCTGGGGGTTAGGCAGAGAGGGATGGGGGATAGGGAGAGTCAGAATGACCAACACTTGATTCACACAAAGACGACAATTGCACAGCGAGTCCTGCCCCTTTGTACACACAACGAGCTCGAGTTAACAGTCCAGAAAGTCAAAAGGTGCACGCACCCCCAGCTCTGGGCCGCTCCTGTCGGGGATGATGTCGTGGATGTTCCTGTAGTAGCCCAGGCACAGTGTGGTGCAGCGCACAAGCGCACCCATGTACAGAGACAGGATGGGGATGAGCAGCGGCTCTCGGCATTCCAGGTGACTGTGAAGCAAAATGGCTACGAAAACAACCTGCGAGAGAGCAAACAGGGCAGGGTCAGCAGAACAAAGGCATGAAGTCCTCAGAGGTCAGGCCACCCTGCACCCAGTAACTGATGCAGAGAGCTGACTCGATTCTGATCTCTTGGGACTCAGATGCAACCCCCCTGGGGTTGACTGGGGATCACAGCAATGGTTCTGTTAGATCCACCATTCTTTTAAGGCAATGGGACTTCTAGTTAAGATTTCTTACCAACTAAGAAATACCTAGAAACTTTGGCCTCTTAAGCTTCCTCCCCAGTGGCCACGGGAGGCTTTTTCCACACCAGAGGAAAAACCCGAGGCAGTCAGTGATACACAAGAGGGGTGGGGTGGGCAGGAACAATTATAGTATAAATGCCCTAAAATGCCATTCCAAACACCACTGGGAACGACGATGGAACAACCTGAATTAAAAGATACATAAGTACTAAACAGGGAAAGTTATTAACGTATTAACTACATGTGACTACAATGCCCATTTGTTGATCCAGTTAGAGCCCTGGATGTCCTGTACTTGGAAGTAGCAAGCTTCATATTTACCATCCACGAAACTCCAAACCACAGTGGTGATATTCAGAGGTTGAAAAATGGGTTGTGTGGTTGGTAGAAGTAAGTGACCGTAGTCAGGAGAGACTCAAGTCATGATGAAGTGTAAATCTCTCTTTTGGATGGCTCCGTCCGAAAGCAGAGTTTACAGTGCATCCTGCAGCCGCCAGAAATGTGGCCAACCTCAACACTGTGTCCTCAGAACATAGAGGACAGAGGAGCTACATGGCTACTTGGCTATGAGCAGGTAGCTGAGTGCATAGGCAACTTGGGCAGACACAAGCTGGGGAGGTGTTCACTGTCTCATTCACCCAGCCTCACCTACATTTGCCATGCCAAGAGGACATGCTGGGGAGTGACGGAAGTAAGGACCCCCATGGCGTTCCCATGCTGCTCTGAGATGGACCAAAGGCAGTGGGCTGAAAGATATGAACACCAGCAGGAGGAAGCCTTGCTGGGACGCAGTGAACAGATGCCTAACTACTTGCTTTGCTAACTAGACAGGCCTCCCTTGGATGCCCTTTCATGCAGGCTTTGAGTAGGCTATCCACAGCAAGCTCCGCATTTTTACCATCCACATAAAGTGCCCTGTAAACCCTAGTGGTGGTGTGTAGAGCCTGAAACCTGGTTGTGCGGAGGGAGAATGCAGAACCCAGCATGTCCTCCAATCCTTAGCTGCCAGGACAGAAGCCCGAGGATCAGGGCTGTGGGGGAGGACCTAGACCAGAGGGAGGGATGCCCCAGAGAGGAGTAAGCGTGTGGGGTGACGAGAGCAGCTGCCCATGCAACACAGGATGACAGGTGGATGCCCTTGTCCAGCAGGGCTCCCAAGGCCAAGGTGAAGCTGCCCTCAGCCTCTCCCTGAAACTGTAACAGATGGAAGCAAGCAGCCCGGCACTAGCCTCAGGCCTTATCTCTTCATGGCGGACCATACCACTTACCAGCTTAAAGTAACACCTGTGCACTCTGCATTCTAGTCCCTAACCCTGCTTCCACACCTGACAGGGCCACCAAAAGCGTGTCCCATTATGCTCTAGAGGAACCTGCTGTGTTAGTGGTGAGGATGCTCTTCCCAGTGAAAGCGTGTTCTGGCCCCAGGCTGGCCCCGGTACTCAGAGAGAGAGAGAGAGAGAGAGAGAGAGAGAGAGAGAGACAGAGAGACAGAGAGAGACAGAGAGAGAGAGAGAGAGGAGTCAGTCCCAGAGTAACTTCATAGGGCTGACAGCCCAGTGGAGAGGACCAACACACTAAGCAAACATTGAGTCAGCGAGCACACACTGCCTGTCAGGACAGAGTCCCGACAGTGGGGGAAGCACGTGTGGGGGTACTGCCCGAGCTGAGACCTTTACACTGAGCAAAGGTGGGAGAAACAGGACGGAGGTGGAGGTAACTGAGGCAGAATATTTCTTCCAAGCTGGACTGTGGACCAGACAGCAAGGCGGGAAGGGGACAGTGCTGGGGCTAGACAGGCGGAAGGGCTTGTGGGGCTCCAGCTCCTCATCAGGCAGCCTTAGGACTGAGAGCTGTAAGCATGTCAGAGGCCCAGGTGGTCAGGATCTTAGTGAATAAGAACAGTGGGGAGCCAGGGCAGCTGGGTAGAGTGAGGTGAGTGAGGAGGAGGCTGCTCCCTACTGTGGGTAGGAAGGGATGATTTTCAGTCAGGGTAACTGACAGCCACAGAAGGGGAACAATGAAAGGAAGAGACACTAAGGGCTACGACATAACCCTTCATGAAAAAGAGATATAACGCTCCCAGGGTGGCGCCTACATCTCTAACCAGGTAACTGCACCTGCCAATTTACTCGGCAGAATTCTTGCTCTAGATCTTCAGTTCCGGCTCTGGGTGTCTTTGGAAGACCTGGGCCCATAGGTAGCTTTGTCTGAAGAAGGTGAAAGTATGGATATTTAATGGGGTGGGGGGTCACTGTCATGTTGTAGATGCTATAAACTTCGGAGACACCATGATTGTGTCTTGTTGTTCTAAAGGAGGGCCTATCTGATGTAGATTTAGAGGCTGGGCATCCTGGATAGCACCATGCAGGCTCCAGCGGGGGACCCCTCTGCCTGCCTTGGCTGTGTCACTTTATGGCTGATGGCAATGCAGGGAGTGTGTGTGACAGGAACCTTGAACTCAGAGATACTGGAAACTTACAGTTCCTCCAGAGGCAGCCATAAATGATCTAAGGTTCCACCTCTTACAGAGACCAACCCTCCTGTATGTGAAAGGGGCGGGAGGGGAGTGGCAGAGCACATCCAGACCATCACGGGCATGAGTTAGATTCTTCATGGATGGAATGAGGCCATAGCCGGACTGTTTCTTAGAGATGGGAGGAGTCTACAGGGGGGAGCTGTTGAGGTGTCAGTGCGATCATGGAGACTGCCTGCTGGGTCTAGAGGCACGAGGTCTTTAGGAAGAACATCTGGGAGAACTGGGAGGGGAAGGCAGACCTGTGCAGGGGACACACTAAAAAGGAAATAGGAAAATGGAGGGAGCGAGGGGAAACTGTCCTTCCGAGAAATGGCTGTGTGGTAAGAAAGAAAGACGGGATGCGGCTCAAGAGGCACCTGGGGCTCCAGAGAAAGCTGCTTGCTGCCCCCGTGTTTTCCGGATATGTGGATGTGCCCAGACAATCGTCCAGGGGGACAGAGGGTCACTGAAAACCAATTAATAACGCTCCTGAGAGAGCACGTGAGGTGCAGGTAGAGAAAGACCTCACCTCTCCGAAAGAGGGGACATGGAGGCTGGAGGTTTAAGTTTGCGGGACAGTGGCCACAAGAAAAGAATGTGGTCGCTTCAGTTCCTCTGTTAAGTGGGAACCGAGGTCATCCCGTGGGAAGTGTACCACAGCTCGCCAGGGTCAGCTCAAGTCACCGAGCTCGTACGCTTTGCAGCCAGTGCAGGTACAAGGGTCAGACAAGGTTAGGGTGTTGTCAAAGGCTGGGCTGAAAGCCAGCCATGCTGGAGGATTCTCAGATGACCTCAGAAGGCAAGAGTGGGCTTCAGCAGAGGGGGTGTGGGGGGTGGAGGGTACAGGAAGGACAAACAGCTTCAGGAAAACTCTCACTTTGACGCCGAACGAGCAAAGAAAACCTGGGTGGTCATGGAATAAAACAAACCAGTAGCATTTTCATCAAGTCCCTGGGATTGTCACTGACTGGGACAGCTGGCATGAGAGTCCCGTGTGCAGGTCATGTGCCTCAACTTGTATGATTGGGTGGACCCATCAACTCTGGGACACTTTTTTAAAATACTGGGAGTTGCTACTAGAGTTCTGAGTATTATTAAGCAATTTTCTCACTGATTTATTTTCTCACTCATTCACTCATACTATGAAGGTTCCTGGAAAAAGCTGTTCCTTCCATTGAAGCTTCTGCAAATCTGACTGGTCGATTAGATGTGTGGAGAAGATGAACTATTGCAGACCCAGGGCCTAATTACAATTTATCCAGGACTACCTTTAGCCTTGTAAATAACTATTCCGTGTCTGCCTCTGTCTGGTCCTGATGTCCTGACACTAACAGATAAAACCATTTGTAATGTCTTAAAAACAAACAAACAAATAAACAAAACCCATAACCAAAAAACAAAACACCCTGTTTCCACTAACTAGGGCATCCACAGCTCATAGCTGAATTCCCCTGCTTCGCTTTGCAGCTACCTGCCTGCATACCTGTTCCCACCAATGTATTTAGGAAGCGTCTTGGTTTATGATCTTCTCTGTTCTGTTACTATAAAAACACCTTCAAACTAGTACCACACACAGCATGGAATTTAGGGTAACCTAAATCTGTATTCCCATATTTAGCTTCAGAATATACTATCTCTAGCCCTTTGGGGGTGAGAGCTGCGGTATTTCATTGGCAATGGCAAGGGAGCTGGTTCAGAGTGCGTTGATACTCAGCCTGTTTACAAACGATCAGATTAGTTCCCAGGGATGCTTTCTGGAAAGGAGCTGAGATAAGCAGGGAGAGGTGGGGACTGGGGACTGGGCGATGAGGGCAGAAGAGAAGACTTACGAATGAAAAATATATTTATTCTCCCAAACAAACTGTGGCAGGAATTCAAACAACAAGGTTTAAAATAACTACCAGGAACAGCCTGGGGCCAGACAGCATCTGAACTCAGCCTCCTTCCCTTCCCCTAACCAGACTGTTGTTTCCAATAAGCAGGGGCCAGGACCAGGTTGGGAATGAAGAAGGAAAACGGCTGTAGGCGTGGGGTAAAGTCTTTTCCATAAGCAAGCGGTTTTTGTTTTCCTGTTCCTGGATGCTTACTATATTTATCTCAGGCAGAGCTAAATGCCTCTCCCCCACTTTTGGCTTTCTTTTGTCTTTGCGCTTTTGAAATAAGACACATCTACACACTCCCGCTGAACGGCTGCCGCTGTTTGAAAGGCGAGCCGTTTCTCTCACTTCAAATTAAATAAGGAGTGGGTAAGACGGCTTAGTCCAGCTCTCAGAGGATGCTGAGAGCAACACTGGGACAAATCTCTAATAGCTGTACAGGAAAATTAACAAGATATATCAAAGAATGATGCTAGCTGTGTTCAGGCGCACACCCCCACATATGTTTAGCAAGAATTATTTTCAATGACTTTTCCTAGTGATCTATGGAATAAATGCAATTAATTTGGAAATTTAATTCTCGGTCTTTAGGGAGGCAGGCCTAGCAGTTTAACCAGATGATTTCCAAGCAGTGGCTTGTAGGTGGGGTGTACCGAGAGGAATGCAGGCACCGCCTTCCTGTAGGCGGAATGGAGGATGAGATGATAGCCTAACCCTCCCTCCAGAAACACGTTATTCTCAAGCCCCACCCCACCTGCATAGCTGAGTTGTGCTCATACTGATACACTGTAGGGGTTGCATCTTCTTCCCAGAAACTTAAGGAGAGGAATGGAAAGCTGGGGCTAGTGTCCACCCTGAGGGCTGGGACAGTGAAGGGTAACAAGAGCCTTCCTCTCAGACAATGTGGTCAGACAGTGGAACCAACTTCCGGCTTCATTTAAAAAAACAAAACAAAACAAAACGTGGGTGTGCCGGCTAGTTTTATGTCAACCTTAACACAAGCTAGTCGTGTGAGAAGTGGGAATGCCAATTAAGATTAAATGCATCCATAACATCTGGTCTGCAGGAAAGCCTACAGAGCATTTTCTTGGTGATTGATGGGGAGGGCCTAGCTTATTGTGAGGGGTACCACCCCTGGGCTGGTGGGTGTGAGTTCTGCAAGAAAGCAGGCTGAGCAAGTCATGAGGAGCAAGCCAGTAAGCAGCACCCCTCCACGGCCTCTGCATCAGCTCCTGCCTCCAGGATCCTACCCTGAGTCCCCTGACTTGACTTCCTTTGATGATGGGCTAAGAAGTGGAAGTGGAAGCCAAATTAACCCTTTCCTCCCCTTCTTGCTTAGGTCACTTGCATGGTGTTTCGTCACAGAGAGAGTAAGTAGCCCTAACAAGACAGTGGGGAAATGACGTGTGAGAGACAGAACTTCACGGTACCCACACAAGAAGCCATGTTTAAGACTCATCCCAGTGCTTTGTAGTCTGAGGCAGGAGGCTCAGGGTGTTCAAAGTCAGCCTGTGTGTGTGTGCGTGTGTGTGTGTGTGCCCTCACTTGTGTATTCATATGTGGGGGACCAGAAGTTTCTGTGAATGTCCTTCTCCTTCACCCTCCATTTTCCATTCTGAGTCAGGTCTTTCACTGAACCTGGAGCTAGCTGTTTCAGTGAGACTGGCTGCCCAGCAAGGCCCCGGGATCCTCTTTACACCCCCAGTGCTAGGATTACTGACAAACACGCTTACACACTGTACCCAGGACTGGGGTTCTGTACCGCAGTCCTCATCCTTGCTCAGCAGGTGCTTTACCCACTGAGCCACCTCACCAGCACCCGCCATCTCACCATCACTCTTACCAATCACTGTGCGTTCTCACACCTCAGAAACGATGGTTCAGATCTTACAAACATAACTTAGATCCAAACAACTTCATCCTAGCAAGACTATATACTCTGATCACACCATATCACCTTCCCTTGCTCATCAAGCAACCACGGGAGATCCATATGGGACGTAAGCCAAGTGCTGGGAAGCACACCACAGACATTAACTGTAAACACGGTTCCACACCTCCAGCCACACGGTCACTCTGAGAAGCTGGGACAGACACACAGACCATAGTTACCTGAGCTATGACATCTGAGATTGAGGCACATCCCACCAGGAAACTGTATTTGTGTTTTAAGAGAATGCCAGCATGAGTCCACGCCTGCCGGAAAGAAGAGAATTTTCAGTGAGAGACACAGCTGGGTTTATGGTGTTTCTGGCATTACGGCTTACCAGGTATTCCTAAAATACACCCCACCCCTAAGGGTCGTGGATTTGCCAAGCCTTTTGCTAGTAACTTCATCTGGCAGCTAGCTTCATGTTAGATCAGAATGGATGATGGCACACGCTTATTCAGTAGCATGATGAGGAGGTAAGCTGAGTGGTTGGGTTGGGCTGGTCTCTGTGGCTGGAAGCTGACTGACTAACAAGAGGGGAGGACACAAGAGTCCCCTGGAACACCCTTGATCCCTAAATGACTTTTTCTTCCAGATTAGAGCTAAGGTTCCAAGGTGGTTCTGAGAGACTGATGTCATCAGGTCAAGAGCAGATCAGGGCTCTGAGAGAGTGTGGTCTCCTGGATCTGAGCTGGCTTTGTGTGCCTGAGGGAGGATAGGAGGAAGGCCCTAAAACAGGCAACCAACCTGCAGCTCAGCCAGCAGCAGGTGGGGAGCGTGATGCTCTGCTCGCTTACAACAGGATCCGTGTAAGAACTTTACCTCAACGGCCAAGTAGACTGCCGGTTAGATTTCTGTCACCTTGACAGAAGCTAAGGTTCATCTCAGAAGAGAAAATCTCAAATGAGGAAATAGTTCTATTAGAATATGCTGTAGGCAAGTCCGTTGAGGGGAGGGAGGGGAATGTTTTGATTGATGACTGATACAGAAGGGTTTGGCTTGTTAGACAGTTCCACTCCTAGACAGGTTGGCCTAGGTTGTATAAGAAAGCGGGCTGAACAAGCCACAGGAAATAGGTCAGTAACCAGTGTGCCTCCATAGTCTCTGCTTGGTTCCTGCCTCCAGTTCCTGCCTTGGCTTGCTCAGTGATGGACTACAATCTAGAGTTGTGAGATGAAATTAACCCTTTCCTCCCCGAGCGGCTTCTGTCCATGATCTCCATCACAGCAACAGAAAGCAAACTAGAACACAGAGACATATGATGGTGCCTGAGCGGAACAGGATGGACAAATCACCAGGCCTAGGTTTTGTGTAGCAGCTGCTGCCTTTACTCCCTTCTCCAGCTCTGAGGTCTCAACCTGTCAAATGGTTTTGTTTTGTTTTTTAAATGTAGCTAACATTTGTAATAGCACTTTATAGGTTGTCTTGTTGTCTTAATGCCATCTGGGTGGAAAGTTGCATGACTTCTAGAAATTATCTCCCCAACTGAGTTATTAGGATTGTGCTGCAGGTATATATTTGTACATGTGCACATGTGCAGATGTGTGTCTAGGTGAATGAGGGAAAGAGGTTCTTATAAAAGCTCATTATTACAAATCTATATCTAAGGATAGGTAGACATATAGGTAGTAGATAGATAGACAGATAGATAGACAGACAGACAGTTAGATAGATAGGCCTAGAAGAATTCAGCTAGATATAGATATCAATAGATTGGTAGATGGATGGATGGATGGATGGATGGATGGATGGATGGATGGATAAGGTAGATAAATAACCAGAGGTCAGGACCAAGGTCTAAACATAAAATTTGTAGTTCTTATACAGTCTGAAGTAAGTCTCTCTCTATATAGTATTTAAAATATTTTTATGTATGAATCAATTTCTCACACATGAAATTGGGTATATGATTTCCCAGATGTGGTACTATTCAGGGAACTTTTAGATTTTTGAGATGTGGGTCCGGGGTTTGGGGTGAGAGATGCTTAACTTGTGCTGAGCTTTAAAAATGCTGTTGTGGCAAATAAAACAGCAGGCAGGGGCCAGAGGGCAAAGCATCTAAGCGTCTGCGACAGCTTTCTATGGAAAGTCATGCGTTCTCAGAATTCACTGGGTCATTACCACTCTCTGTTTAGATCCTCTCTGCCAGGTTTCAGGAAGGACAGAGTGACATCATAGGCTCAGTCTGTCCAGCTCAAGCTTAACCCCTTCAGCATCGAGGCCTGACTCGAGAAGCTCCAGGCTCCTGTGCACAAGTGTGATGTGTGAGGACAGTATGGTGCCTCTGACCTGTTCTCGGGTTCACCTCTCCATTAGCTCTCAGCTGGCCAAAGTAGCGAGAGGAAACCTCTCACTGTCTGCTGCGCTGCCCACTGGTGGCCCAAGCCTCCCACCAACAGTAATTTACAAAGGATCCAATGGAAGACTTTATTATTAGCTACTACATGTTGTTAACTTTGTATTGTCTCAAAATGAATAGAAATAAGCCTCATCTTCACTACCATGGACACAGGATTCATTAAGGTTCTTGGTCTCTATGATAAGACTGGTAACCTAGTGATGACATCTCCCATCAGGATGTCCAGGAGAAGCACACCGTGAAGCCCGAGTGTTCACACCACACAAGTAGCAAGTGTAGCCTCCATCGCCTGGAACTGAAATCAACCATGAAAAAGCACGTGATAACCGAATCAGAATGTTCAATTGTGCTTTCTTGCTGTCTGCTATAACTTGTGGCAAATATATACACACACATATATATATATATATATATATATATATATATATATATATATATATATATATATATATATATATATATATATATACATATATATATATATATACATATATATATATATATATATATACATATATATACATATATATATCATAAATTGATGAGAGACACTGGCTAACAAGCCCAAGGGTCAGTTGGAACCCACTGTAGGTAAAACTGATAAGCTGCCTCAGGAATGAGTTTAATAGCTCCTCAGGAAAAAAATAAAATTAATTAAAAAAAAAATATATATATATATATATCCCCAAAGAACTTAAAGTAGGGACTCAAGAGGGTATTTGTACACTTGTGTTCATAATTTTAATCACAGTAGCCAAAAATGGAGATTACAAATGAGTAGATAGGCAAAATGTATTATATCTACATCAGGAAACATTATTCTGCCTTACAAAGGAATGAAACCCTGGCACGTTCTGTAACAGAGAGAGAACACTGACACTAGCTAAAATGAAATCAGCCAGGCAGGAGAGAACGAACAGTGCAATATCCATGCAGAACCTCAACATAGTCACCTTCACAGGAACAGAAAGTAGAACGCAGCAGTTTCTGGGATAGGGTGTGGAATGGGAACGGCTGTAGCATGCAGAGAGAAGCTGGAAACTGACTGTGGAGAAACATGAATGCTCTTCTACTATTGAACCAGACACACCAAAATACTTAGAAGAGCGAATTCTATGATAGTCGCATTTGCCGTTAAGAAGAAGGAAAGCCCACAGTTTTCTCCACTTACCATGGCATCCATAAAAGGGAAGGCAGCGAGATACAGGAAGGCCCTTCGTGTTTTGCTCCCCACAGACTCATCCACATGATGTAGCTTGTTGATGATGTAGTACCCTAAGTCACTGTAGGCTGCAAGGGACCAAAACAAACATGGTCTTTAGAAAAAGGAAGCTTACATGAATTTTGTCTAGAAAAACTTAAAATAAGTTTAAATGTCTTATCTGCCTTGTTGTAGAAAAGTCAGAAAAGCTATAAGAGAATCATGTACAATCTCATTCACCTACTAGGGGTGGGCGTGGCTTACAGTGACCCGGTACTTTAATTTGTGTGTGAGATAAGCATGTGGTTTCACCACACAAAGGAGGTCAGACTATATGCTCCCCTGTATACCTCAGCTATCTCTGAATGATATTGCCCTACTCATCGAAAGATGTTTAGTGAGCTGATTTTCTTCTGTATCTGCTAAGTCTTGATTTACCCAACTTCTTATTGTGCACCTGTGATAGTATTTAGATATTATGATGGAATGCTTGATGGGAATAGTTGAAAATAAATATTTAAATACTATTAGGTATTTACCAAAAGAAAACTTATAGAATTTAGCGGGTGTCTTCCTCACAAGTTTTCAAGTGAGCTTTTAACACTTGCCAGTGCTCAATGCCACTTCTTGGGAGGAGGGTGACCAATGCTAGAATTGTCCTATGCAGTAGAAAGTGATATGCCGTTGGTGTTCTAGGAGTCCTGTGTCAAGACTTGTCATGGTGTGAGGCTGAAGGAGAGGACATCCAACACATACATGTGCGGGTTGTATACAAAGCCAACAAGCAAGAGAAAGAGAGGCAGGACTTGAGGACCCGACTCCTCAAAAGGGCAGGCTGTGCTAGCTTCGATCTCACTGACACAGGCTAAGACAAAACGAATCAAGCTCTGCAAGGCTTTCCACGTGCTACCACATGTAAGTTACGCTCTCACAGCTGTGAATGTGTAAACATGTGACACCCAGATAGGAATTTGACACAAGCAAGCTGAAGGGAAAAAAGAAGAACCACCCCCCCCCCCCCATGCCAGCATTTGAGGGGCAACCTATCTCCCCACAAACTAGTCAGCGGAGATAATACTCCTTCATCAGGCTCAGTCTTGAGTCACAAGGATTTTGTGGTACTGCAACCTTGAAAATGGCCTTTTGGAAGAAACCTGAGACATGTCCCTGGGAACTGCAGAGGTCATACTGGACAAGAGCTGCGTTCAGGGGGTTCTCATGTCCAGAGAGCAAGGCAGGGTTGAGGTGAGAACTGAGAAACAGCTACAGAGGTGAAGACAGGTGTCAGGTTGGGAGAGTGGCGCCTCTGTCAAGGCCACTGAGGGGTAAGAAAGGAAGCCCAGGGAGAGGACATCCTGAAGCAAAAAAGGACCATGAGGAGATGAGACTTAAAGCGAGGGGCGGGAAGGAGGCAGCTGTGCTCCGGGCTGTCATTTGGACCAGAAGCCCTGACAGAGATGAGAAGCAGACAGGTGGCCTGAACTGACCCTGGAAGGCAGCGTGAGAGCTTTAGCCTGAGTCCGTAGTGAGGTAAGACGCACATTTAGACCAGCGCTCAGCGGATGGAAACTCAAAGCTCAGATGCAAGAGTCCTGCCATCTCACACACAGTCTATGCTGGGCGGCAGAGCCATAGCCTCTTAATCACTGACACTATTTACTTGTGTATGTGTTTCTATGCAATCGAGAGATGCTCACTCGGGCAGGGTCTTTCAAGGAGACCCTACTCTGGCAGAAACGCCTGCAATAAAGGCAGCGACAGCACACGCAAGAGCACGGGGCTGCTATGAATAGCTGTGAGTGGAAATCCCTGGTAAAGGTTACGGTCCATGGAGCAAGCCAGCTGACAGGACCTGACTACCAGGCTGACGCTGAGGATCAGGGGATACAGGAAGGCTGAGGACCAGAATGGTGGTGACATGAGCAAATCATGTCTACCTGAAGTTCAAACATTAAAATCCTAACCCCTGGACCTCAGACTGTGACCTTATGTAGCCATAGACTTATTGCAGATATACGATGAGGTCATATAGGAGTGGGTGGGTGTCCAACCTCATATGACTAGTGACCTTGTAAAAGGGAGAGATTGGATACAAAGAGAGCTATGTATGGGGGTGGGAGAGTGGGGAGGGGGGCAGGAAGTCCTTCTGAGGGCAGAGACTCCATGACACAGCTCCACACCAAAGGCTGCCAGGAAAGCCTCAGAACCAAGAAGCTGGCAGAGGGCAAGTTGTTCCTCAATGTGCTCAGAAGGAAGCAGGCCTGTCTGTACTTTGATCTCAGACTTGTGGCCTACAGACCTGCCAGGCTGTACATTTCTGTCCTTTAAGCCACACAGTCTGTAGCCTTTTGATACAGCAGCCCAGACAAATGACTGCAGGTTGGTTCCGAGAAAGGGGCTTTTGTTTTAGACTCTGGGATGTGTGCGGCTCACAGCAGGGCATGTGATCTGCACCTGTTGCCTGGGCATCGGGAAATCGACGGACGTGAGCATCCGGACACTTGCAAATAACTTCCAAATAACGTATTTTAGATAAAGCAACAGGATGGAGCTCTTTTTGTAGGTACCTGGAGTAAACACAGAAAGATGAATGATAGCACAAGGCCTGTGGGGTACCTGGAGTAAATATAGGAAGAAGAATGATGGCGCAAGGCCTGTGAGGTTCTTAAGCCTTTCTCTCAGCTCTGTCTCTGGAATGTAAGTACCACCTTGTTCTTCCAGTTCCAGGGCCTGCCTGGGCCCGGCTTCAGGGGCATCTGGGATTCGTGGGCCCAAGGGTTACGGTTTTCTAGTTTCTACTTTTGAACCTTCCTGTTTCAGCTACTGAAGAGGAAACGTGGGGGCCAAAGACAGCTTTTTCTTTCAGATTTCCTTATTTATCCTTTCTATGGTAGAGGAATCTGATTGTAACTGAGTAGCTGTTTCTGTCTTAGACCCTGTGTGTATAACATCCCGGGACCTGTTTGCATCCCATTTCTCCTGTTTCCCAACTCCACTCTCTCGTGCCAGCTGTTGAGCTATTTCCAACCCAGCTGAAGCTGGTAGCTGTGGTGATTTGTGTAAGATACTTTGCATATAGAGTCTCTGGTGACTGCTCTAGCTGCCTTGGCAATGTTCGGTGAGCTTCAGCTTCTAACCATTGCCTTACCGAGAGTGTTCTGCAACAATTAAACAACACTTCTGAACAGATGCAAGCAAGTTTCATGACTGCAAACAGCAGTGGGTCACTTGCTTGACCTATGCCCTGGTCGGAGGCTTTAAACCAGAGCAAACAAAGAGAGGAAGGCCCTAAAGATTCACAGATCCACTAACCCCAGCCAACCGAGGACAGCCCTTCTTGCAATCAGCGGTTCTCAAACCAGCAGGGCTAATAGTTACTGTGTGCTTATTGCAAACTATAAAATATTCACTTCAATGAAAGGCAGTATACAAAAGACAACTGAGGCCCTATCTATCTGAGTAAATTATAATCCGTACATTCCCAAGATGTAAAATTCAGAACGCCTGACCTAATTCAAGTTCCTAAGGTATCAGTGTATGAAAGCCTCTCCAGGACTATTTACTGACCCTTTGAGTCCTACTTATGAGGCCTTTGTAGGAGCATGCAAGTTTATCCGGGGTTTCTAATGTATGTATTGTTCCCAAAGAGTGTGTACTTACTGGCTGATAAATCACATTTAAATCCCTTCGACAAATATGTGTTGAATGACTTATTCATATGAGGCACCGTGCCAATCACCCAGCTGTGAAGGGGACAGCTTTCTGCATGGGGGCTGGGGCTGGGACACTGACATATAATCAGATCTCACTACTAAGTCCTGTACCATGCATTGTCTGTCTGGAAAGCACAGGGACGGGAGGCACACATATGGACGAGACCTGGGAGAAGAACGACCCTGGAGCCATGCATAATAATATAAGCAAGTAAACACGAGATGATAACATGGGTGCCCAAGACTCACTGGTACACTTGGCAAAGTGGGACTCACAAGTTACTATGGCCGCCAGCTTCTCACCAGAGGGTACGTTGCATAACTGAGTGAACAGACAGGATATAACCCAGGTTGTGATAATGACAGACTAAACACATGGCTGGACTCATCATCCCAAAAGAAGTGACTGTATAAGTGTCCTAAGTTCCTCCTGTCTCTTTACAGCAACACTCTGATTTCTCAGTTCCCTTTACCAAAAAACTAAATAGTTTACGTGCCCACCCCTTGGCCCTGGGCTGGCCAGCGATGTGTTCCGGTCAGTAGGCTGCAAACAATGTGGTGGTGTAATGCCTCTGACTCTTGACTTCAGGATACTTGTGCCTCCACCTGCCACCTGGAGTCCAGCCACAGCCGTCTCAAAAAGCCCAGGCAATGGGGCAAAGCGACCGACCGACCGGACAAGGAAGGATGCACTGTGAGAAAAAGAGCCGTTCGGGCACGCCCAGAGGGCTCCCTCAGCATCAGCACATCCACATCCTGATTTCAACTGACAACAGGGGTGTGGGCCCAGAAAAGTCCGAAAGGATCACCCGCCCAGTGATCTGGAGAACAAGAGAAGCAAACATTTGCTTTCTAAGTCACCATGAGCTCTGTGGTGGCTTTTGTTTTCTGCCTTGTTGGGTTTTGTTGGTTTAAGACAAAGTCCCAGGAGGTGCAGGCTGGCCTCAAACTCACTCTGTAGTGAGGATGTAATTGATCTTCTGGTCCCTCTGCATCTGCCTCCCAAGGAGGATCACAGGTGTGCAGCATCACATCTGGACAGGAGATCCAGAGCTCTGTGTATGCCTGGCAGTCCACCAACTGAGCGACATCCTGTCCCTGCGGTGGGTTTTCAGATAATAAATGAAACTGCTTATTCCTAACACTCTGACCGGTGTGGCTTTCCATGTGGATCCCAGCATGGCCATAGGGCGAGTCTGTGATTCATGAGTAAGTGGGAAGTCCGAAAAGGTAAGACAGACAGTCAGAACCAATCTAGAAATTAGTAGAGGTCATTTTAGTTACTCATGGTAAGAGTCCACGAGTATTTGGTTCCCCTGCTGGCTTCCTTGGCTCCTCCAGAACATAAATCAGGTTCCCACTGGGAATAAACATACCGAAAGCTAAATCCACAGCAACAGGTCCCTCTATCTGTATGAACGAGGAAGTCGCAAGCCTCACAATGTCCTTGGAGGTGAAGATAACGTGGGTTAGGCAGACACTAACTACAACATCGGGTCATCAACCTGTCCTCGAGACAGGTTGGATGACACCTGTATTGTGACTACCAGGCTTAATTCAAGGATGGTGGTGGCAACCCTGTCTCTGCAGTTTTTTAATAAGTGGAGTCTCTGGTGAGTCCAAGGAAGAAGTCACAGCTATGGTTAAACTCCAAAGGGATGATGGCGCTAAGTGGCAGACACCCAACAAATATGTCTGAAGTTCCTGCAAGTCTAGATAGAGCCAGGCTGTGGGTGTGCTCAGAGCTGACAGGAACTTGACAGATAAGGAATCTTCTAGATTTAAAGCCTGCCAAATCTGAAACAGTTCCAGCTGTCTACTCTTGCTCTGTGGCATGAGGCCTGAGTTGCTCAGGTGCCGCTGAGGAAGAACAGAGACCATCTTTCCCTGAGCAGCCCTGATAAGCTTTCCTGGGGAACGGCCTATGCTCCAGCTATGTCCAGTGGTGAAAAGACAAAAGAAACCCAGAAAACAACAAGCAGAACATACAAGGAAGAAGGCGATGTTAGCTACTGCACATGCAATGAGAAGGACCTGAGACGGGTTCTTTCCTTTACTGGGACAAGAACAATTAATAACAGATGGTACTACAAGAGTGTCTAGGGACCACAGTCTTGTAGCTACTAACTGGTGCACAGAGATGACGTCAGGTTGAGGAATCTAGGGCGCTACATCTGTAGCCAGCTACTCAGATATAGACATGGTTAAACTTGAAGCCCCTTCCAGTGAAGATGATCCCCAGGGGTTGGCAGATCAGCAGCAGCAGTACTGCAAAGACTGGCATGTTCCCGGCCACTCAGCTGAAGTCAACACTGGTTGTTACGGGGTTCTGCAGTCTCTGGAAACATCACCGAGTGACACACGGTATTAAAAAAAAAAAAGATCTTAGAAACCTGACTAAACAAGGCATCAGTTCACATCACAGTCATAACACATAGTTTCAAAACACAGCCAATTTTTCTAAATGTGAAATAAGATGTTTAGAGACCATGGGGTTTAAAAGATGCGCGTTAAGAACATAGTGACCTCTGTTGGTTAAAGCTATACTGAACACAGACAAACACTAACGTAAACACGGATAGTCTTGAGGCGTTACAAAGGTGCCGAGGGTGATGA
Source organism: Mus minutoides (assembly GCA_902729485.2). Taxonomy (NCBI): domain Eukaryota; kingdom Metazoa; phylum Chordata; class Mammalia; order Rodentia; family Muridae; genus Mus; species Mus minutoides. Next base: position 1,592,511 of record LR749783.1, on the reverse strand, counting down.
AGACATACGGGGTATTGGGCACACTATCACAATACTTCCCTTAATGTCATCCTCTCTGCTCTTCCCCGCTGCCTGATGATCTCCCAACTCCTCCCTGACTCTGTGCTTTCTACGTGTCCAGCAGATCCCTTCCCAGGCTCAGGCTCTAAGCTCCGACACCTCGTTATCTGGTCTAGCTCTAGCACATGTCAGCCACCCTCCGCCTGTTACATTCAGGTCTAGACTCAGTTTGCCCTGTGTCCTCTGTGTTGCAAACCCATGGCTGGGCCCACCTTCTCTTCATTTCCTTTACAAGCGCTTGCCCTTTGTGTTATGGCTTTCAGGTCCTAACTCTTCTCAAGTTTCAGGTAGTAAAGGTCCCTGCTTTGCTTTGGTTTACTTTGTCATCTTTCAACGCTTTCTTGGGCAGAAATTGGCTTATGCCCAGAGCTCTAGAAATAGATACTGCTCTCTCTCTCTCTCTCTCTCTCTCTCTCTCTCTCTCTCTCTCGCTACACACACACACACACACACACACACACACACACACACACACACCCCTTCCCACAGGCTTCACCTACTTAGGGAGGGCATACAGTTGGCCATTGTGTCTTTTGCACACATTTCCTTCTAGTTACTTCAGGTTCTGGAATGCTAGCATGATCTGCTGAGCACACACTCCACTGGGCACCGAGAGGGGTGACCTGGTCACTTTGAATTGAAACAATAGTAAGCCTAACTCTCATTCTTCTGCAGTCCAGGGAGGATCATTTATGGAGTACCATCTCACCGTTCAAAGAGGAAGACAGTTACCAGTTATACAGAACAGTGCACTTCGCACAGGTAAAATGTCCCACATTCCATTCTTAGCATTACCACGTAGGAAAACGGGTCAACTCTGCCAGCGAGAACGTCCATTTAGTGTAAAGAAGGCCTCATGCTGGGGATGTCTTAAGGGGTGAAACCAACTTGCAAAGAGGAAAGCAAAAAGGAAGCACAAATTTGGCCATTAACTGAAAACAGGGCAGAAAAGGTACGGCAGGGCTAAAACTGTGACTCAATGCTACCCAGAAATAGTAGACATTAATAGACAAGAAAAGTGACTACCGGGGACTTAGATACAGCCAGCCAGACAGCATGGAGGCTGGATGAGAGCTCACAGACTCCTGAACGGAGAATGAGGAAAGAAGGTGTGCAAAGATTCCTGACGCACAGGAGCAGACACGGGACAGACTAACATCTCGGTTGCCAGCGAGGCAGCGGAGGGAAAATCCTGAGAATCTAAATGTAGGCGTTTGAAACCAACTGCTGTGTGCTTCCCTGGAAAGCGGGACGAGCATTTGTTTGACGGGAGGAAGAGGAGTATTAGCTATAAAAACAGGTCAAGAGCAATAAAATACTTATTTAGTGTAAGTGGGATAAGGAGCACCTTTGATATAATTTTAAGATCTTATCATTTTAAAATGTCATTTTTAACATGGAGAAACCAATGGTCTGAGGCTCCATCTCAGTCAGGAGAATGCTTCTCTGCCTGCCATGCTTGTAACTCTGTGGTCCAGCCCCATTCATTGCCTTATAACCTGTAATACCAGAGTTCAGAAGGGTAAGACAGAAAAATCAGGAGTTCAAGGTCAATCTCTGCTCTAGAACACGTCAGAGGTGCTTGGTATTCCAGAGATCTTCTTTCAAAAATACAATCTAATACAATATAATGCTAACTCTTAGACTCAGTGTTTTCCTTATGACTGCTTTTCTCTCCCTTCGTACTTGTCAGTCTCATCCAACTGGGCCAAAACAGGGAAAGTTGGATTTATTTAGGCTACAGATAAAAAGACTAATAGCAAAAAGAATATACTTTACTCCTTTAGACAAGACCTTTGTGTTGCAATGGACGCCATCTCTCAGTAGATACACCTTCTTTGGAAATGGCTCAGATGCAGCAGCAAGAATGTTTCCTCCAAACACTCACCACGAGGGTGTGTGATGTGGATAGAAAGAAAGGTGCTGTCGCCACTCCCTACGTCCTTAAGCACCACTGAAATGGCCATCTCAGTGCCTGGCTGGGTACACCATCCGCCAGCCTCTCTTCTGCACTCCTCTTACAACAAAATCCCCTGCTGTCTTAGAAAGGAAAACCACCAAGGCCTTTCCCCTGTTGACTTTCCGATTCACAATTCCGTGAGCAAACACCGGCTTTCTGCGAATGAATACACCATAAGTGGTTTGGTTAATCCTCTGGCTCCTTTACTTTGTGACATTCGCACTTCTCATACAACTGGCGGCCATTTAAGGCACACAATGGGCCTACGAAGCACCACTCGAAGGGCTCTGGGCAACCAGCTTCCCTAGATGAGCCCTGCTAATTTTATGCCACTTAGACAGAGCTATTTTAAAAGTCACGATACTCTGAAAATGCACCTTGTGAGGCTCTAGGGCCACCAAGAAGGCCCCAGCAGAAGCCCTGCTCTGATGCACGTGCTTTTCCTAGGTCTTCAGAAACCTGTACACAACTGCTGTAGCTAGAACCTAGCTTTCTTGTTTCAGGGACAGCTTTAGTCATGCTTTTGAATAAAGGAGCACCCAGGAACCCTGGAGCAAATTAATTTCAAAACCTGTCATTGGCTGGTTCTCAATACTGATAAGCATGAGTTCAAAGTAACACCCACCATACCTTTCTTCTTGAGTTGCTGCCATCTTGTCTACCTCCTAGGTACAGGCACCCACTGATAAAACACTCACTCTCTGACTCTGGGTATCCGAGGCACAAAACTACAGCATTTCAGGAGGGGGGGGGGGAGAAGTGTTTTAAAATGTTACTGATCTAGGAGTACAGACTCCATTCCTTTTTCTATCTGAAGTCTTCATGAGAAAGGTTCAATAGTTGCTGAAGAAGCCACTTAGCCTACAACTATATTTAAAGCAATTGAGAAGAAAATGAGATGACCAAACCGAAATGCTGAGAGAAGGCAGGAGCCTTACCTATCAGGGTGTGGAAGACGGCGGCGATGGCACCGGCCACCACCATGCAGAGGACGGCTTTGGCCCTGTCTCTCTTGCTGTTCACGAACACCAGGCCCACATTTTTGAAGTCACTCATGGGCCCCGTGAAGAACTTCATCAGAGAATACGCCAGCCCATAGCTGGCCAGCATCTCCACTGCATCCTCCTTGACTGCAGCGATGCCCCGGTTCAAGGCCTGCGAGGGAGAGAAGAGCCAAGGCAAACATGAGACACACAGCACCACATCTCTGCAGAGTCCCGCCACCAACACGGAACTTGTGTTTCCCGGGGGAACAGTGGGCAGGGTGCGGAGTGAATCTACTCCAAAGTTTGTAGAAAATACTGGCTTTTCTGTTTTGGTCCACATTAGCTTCAGTCTGAGCTTTTGGGGAGGCGATACTTGCCCACTGGGGAAAGTCATCAACCTAACACGTGTTTGTTTGTAGCAAAAGATAGTTCTAAGAGGTATCACTTCAAAGGTGATGTTTTGAAACTCCTAGCCTGGTGTAGTAACTCATGCCTGTAATCCCAACACACAAGGTTTTTGAGTCCTAGTCTAGCCTGGTCTACTTTGCTAATATTCGTCACCACACTTTCACCTGACCCCTTTTCTCTGGTCCTCATTCTCCTCCTGGAATATCACCAAATGTTTAACAAAGCAACTCATTCAATGTTTCACTGGCTCTAAGGCTGTGAATTGTAAAATATGCTGTTTAGTTTATGTACCACTAAGGAGGAATGAGACCCTTCCAGGTACGATTGAATGTCAACTGCTTATAAAATGTATTCAGACTGCAGACATGCTATGATGGGTGGGTATGTGCATTCACGCACATGTGCACACACGCACATGCTGGGTCATTTGGTGAGTCTCTACTATAACACACTATCTGTTTAGGCTTCTCAGGAGGACAGAAGAGATGAGCAAGACCCAGGGGCTCCGATTCCTGAAGACATTGCTTCACTATCTTTACGAGAGATGCTGCCGAGCTAGGCGGCAGACACTCAGGGAGCAAAGCATTCAAGCAAGGCTCTAATGGGAGGTGGGAGCCACATTTGCTGCCAAAGCTGGAATTATACAGCTGGCTTTTGACAACTGTTCTTCCAATTCGTTTCTTCTTCCTTGTACTTGAACTTTCCAGAAAGAATTATTTGGAAAACAGTGATAACATTTTTTTTTTTTTTTTTTTAAGAAACAAACTTTTCCTTCCGTCAAAATGAATCAAATCAAATTCCTTACTTAACGCCATAGGGAAAACTAAAAACCAAGTGACTGACGCCCTGGGGATGGATCTTGTGTTCGATACGAGGGCTCTTGCTATACTTCTGAGCTTACTAACTTGATCACCACCTATGCAGTTAGTCCAGTGGGAATCTGAGGTGGAAACTGGCAGTGTCCACCAGGTCTCACAGATCCCCAGGTGGCAGGAACCCAAGAACTGATAGGTTCTCATTATGAGGACTAGCTCCTTGCTTCTATGGCCACTTCTGGTACAATTGCCCACAGGATTTGGACGTAGATGCCAGCAGACACCAGTCCTTGCTCCCCTGCCCCACCTCCTTCCTGCTTGCTCCATCCCTCTTCAGAAAGCATATGCTCACTAATTCACAGTGTTCACTTCAGGTCTTGTGCTACTCCAAGTCAACTCTGAGCACTTTTGAATAACGTCTTAGCCTCCCGGAGCCTGTACAATCCACAGTACCAATGTCACACCATGGAATGCCTGCTCAGGTCTGTATAATCCACAGTACCAATGTCACACCATGGAATGCCTGCTCAGGTCTCATAACTGGTATAGTTGAAACCCTACCCCCAATCTTTCCTCTAGTCTATGGTTTTGGATTTTTAAATAAACATGTATTTATTTAGTATGTGTGTATATATGTGTGCATGTGTGTATATGTGTGTGTGTATACACATGACAGGTCATGGATCTGGAGGTAAGAGGGCAACCTGCAGAAGTGAGGACTCTTCTACCATGTAGGTTCCTGGGACTGAACCAAACTTGTCAGGCTTGGTGGCAAACACCTTGTCCTGCTGGATTGTCTCACCAGCCCGAGGACTGTTTGTTTCTAGAGCATAAAAGCATGTTAAAATTTAAGTGACATTATCTAGCACAAGCTTCAAACGCGCCTAGTAGCATACCTATATAATGTAGGAACAGACTGTCTACATGTTTTCTCGACAAACATTAGATTTTTTTGTTAAAAAACAACAACAACAACAACAACAACAAACAAACAACAATCACAGCAACCCATCAGCCGTGGCTGCACTTCTATTTCCACCAACACTTCCTGAGCTGAGTCTTAAACCTGGAGCTGAAGCAGGTGGGAAGGGCAGAGCTAATGATAGCTGTCGGCAAGGTTGGGAAGTTTCAGTAAGGCCAACAATTATGGCACTTTGAGGAAAGAGCATGGGGTTCACCCAGGCAGAGGTCAGCAGGAATCTGCTTCTATCACTTAACTGCTGAGTGGGTCACTCAGAGGACCTTGGAAGGCAGGCTGTGAACGGGAGCACCAAGCAGTTACTACACGAGAAGGGACACCGGGAGCAAGGACTTGTAATTATGAGACTCTACCGCCTGTGAGACATCCTACTGATCTAATGTTTATGGCCATGGGGTTCAATGCTTCATTAAAACAAAACGCATCCTGATTCTAGTATGAAAGATGTACAAAAAGCTGCTTAAGGACACGGGCTACCTTAATGCCTTAGTGCTTTCCTTTCCCATTTGTAGCAACTTATTCCAATCTGTCCAATTGATTAATTTCATGATTTTATCGATAGTGGAAGCATTGCTATTACTGGTCATTTCACGGGCTTTGTTGCATGCACCTTTAGTCTTTGCAATTATTCTTTACCCATCTGTAATAAGATTATTTTCTTCTACTTTATGGCTTTGTTTGCACGCTTGACTTTTTAACTTAATCTTCCTGGCTCTTTTGAGAGATGGATTGAAATGAACTGTCCTCTGAAAAGTTTATATTTCTTCTAAACCACATATGGGACAAACCATCCATCTCCCCGGTATTTGTGATGGCTTCCTTCCACCCCTTAGGCTTTGAAGAGTCCTGCAGCCACCTGCTATCTGAAAGTCTGTCTCCACCCGCCCCTCTTTCATTTATCATACTTTGCCTCCGTCTTCCTGAGCTCTGGGGAGCAGGGACCTGTGTTTACTGCTTTGTCCCCAGAACAAATGGCAGGGTAGCCCATGCACGGCAGAAGGACGGACAGACTGGAGGATGTGATAAATGTGTATGAAGTATAAACATCTACTGTGATGTGGACTGAAGAAAAGCAATGTGCCCGTGAGCTGAGCAGTTCTAGGAAGAACTCATCTGGAGAGACAAAGGAACCCCCATAAGGTAGCAGTGGGACTGACACCAGGAGAGGAGGCAGCTGGATGAAGGACAGTGGGAAGGCCTGGTGGGGGTGGGGGTGGGTCAAGGAGCGCTAAGGAGCAAAGCGCAGACAATGAGGATTGACAAGAGCAGATCACCCCAGAGAGGAGGAAGAAGGTAGTTCTGTGACAGGAGTGGCCTGGAGAGAGAAGGGCAGAAGCAGACCTAGAGCTCTGACTAGAGGTGGTGGCGTGGTAGGGTAGTGCGGACAGATAGAGGCACACAGTTTGGGGGAAAACGGATGACTGGTGAGATTCGTGGTTTGAGTCACCGTTGAGCAGTGCGGGACAGTGGCTGAAGGAGATGGCTGGCCACGGAGCAACAGCATTTAAATCTAGTGGACTGTGTGAGATCCTCTGGAAAGGCTATAGATAGAAAGGAAGGGAAAGCCAAGATTCTTCTGAGGGTGTCCTTTGGGATAAATACCAAAGGCCGTCAAGGGCGAGCAAGGCCTCTGGGTCCTGCTGGCAAGGCCGTCAGGGGCGAGCAAGGCCTCTGGGTCCTGCTGGCATGTGACTAGGCTGCGTTGCAGAGTTAACTGAGTGGGTCAGAGGGTTCTGGCAATGCTGCTGGAAACCCAGCGATATCTTAACCCAGAAGTCCAGAAGAGGCTGCAGTGGCTAGGGAAGAGAATTAGCTGTGGCCTTAAAATTCAGCTCAAAAAAAGTACCCAGGAGTCATGGGGACGAATGAGGCCTTCATGATGTCAGAATTAAGGCTCACCTGTGAGTTCAAGGCCAGGTCTTAAATCTTTAGTTTTCCAAAGCAAAGGCACTTGGGCATAGACTGTGACCAGACCTAACAGCTCACGTAAAGGTGAAACTGCCCCTTGTTCACGGTTCAGACCTAGTCCCACACGGAACAGCACTGGTCTTTCCTCAGACTTCAGGCCCCAGCAGCAGTGCAGAGCGTGACTTACAGACATAGCAGCTTCCCAGAAATACTGGGGGCCTATGGGCACCTACCCTATCCTATTGTGTTATGTCCCCTACCCTAGCACTGCTCATATTCATGGCTGCCTATGTGCTATTTTTTTTTTAATATACCAAGTTCACCAGACCACAAGACATTTATTAAAAAGTAAAAACTACTACCCTCTCCCCCTCCCTCCAGGGAAACACCTATGAAATCTCACAGGTCTGAGCTGACCTCTCCCGGATGAACTGTCTAGGACAGGAAATCCTAAACTCCCAACATTTTTAACTTGGGATCTGGGAGATCAGATAAGTCTGCTAAGGTGCAGACAGTAATCCTTCAGGATAAGTCACCGTTCCCTCAAGCCTGCTGTCATCCCATGCCTGTGACAGCTCAGGCCATTCTTATGAGCCACCTCCATCAACACGGAGAAGTCATTTGCAGATATCTCCAGGACTCAATGCTTACCTATCCAGTCAGCTCCTACCCTGCGAGAAACCTCGACTTGGAGAACTGCTAGAGCCCAGTCCAGAACACAGCCTGCTGCGAGGGCAGTGTCAGCCTCCATGGGGCTGAGCAGCTCGGCCATTTCTGATCCCGCCTATGGTAATCCCTCATTCCATTTAGAAGGACCCGGCCTCCAGTTCTTCTGTAATGAGGCCATCAGGTGAGACTAAATTTCTGATTGCTTGTTCCCTGACACCAGAGAACTAAACAAAACACCCGTGTCCCCGGCCTTTCCTCACCACCTCACTGCAGTTACAACATAAAGGCTAGTCTCAACAGGTAGGTCAAGGGATATCTATCTAGGGCCTGGCTTAGATATCCTCTAAACTACTGTGAGGCCTTGTTCATATCCACAGTTTCCTTTTCCCGTTTGACCTGGCTTCTACCTATCAAGGTTTATGTGGGCATATCTCAGAAGGAAACCTCTTGACTAGCCACCCTCTTCTCTCTGCTTCTCTCCTTCCCGTTCTGCAACCATCTGTACACAGCCCAGGTCCTCCACCCCACCCCTTGCCCCCTGGCTATATATACAATGTGCACTGGGCTCACCTTGAAGCACAGTCTGACTTGGCTTATTTGCCATCGATTCTCTTACATTTACTTAATACCACGAATGTCTGAATGTAACACAGGAACAAAGATGAATGTTCTATCTATATATGATCTCCTACATGACCATTAATGGGTAGAATCCCAGCTGTGGGCTTGGTTTTATAGGTTACAAAGAAAAAAAAAACAAGAACAATTCGTGGTAGATTTTTTTTTTTTTTTTTTTTTGGTTTTTCGAGACAGGGTTTCTCTGTGTAGCCCTGGCTGTCCTGGAACTCACTTTGTAGACCAGGCTGGCCTCGAACTCGGAAATCTGCCTGCCTCTGCCTCCCGAGTGCTGGGATTAAAGGCGTGTGCCACCACACCCAGCTCGTGGTAGATTTTTATGGATTTAAAATATGCCAAGTGATGACAGGTAGACAGCCCTGTCCTTGTGGTTCTGATATTTTCTGAGTGGACAGACAGGGTGTCCCCTGATATTTCTGCTCCATCACACTCTGGCCCCACAGGACTGGGCTCCCAGCTGACTCTCAGCTGTAGTCACAGGGCCACAAATAGAATGCAGCATTGTGCCACACGATTAGCCTTGTAAGTGTACTTACAGGCACTAGTTTTTCCCTCCCCATACCCCCTTTCACTTGCTTTAGGAGTGTCTGGAAAACAGGGCAAATTATTCCCTGACAGAGTCAAATCATGTTGAGGAATTTAGTTACTTAAGAAAATCAAGCTTAGAGGATAAGACCTAGAGCCAATGTGAGAGCCGGCTAAAAGCTGAGTTGCTGAGCTGGTAGTCCGGCTCGGAGGTAGAATGCTCACCTAGTTAGTATACAGGAGACCTCAGTTCAACCCCTAGAACAGCAAACACACCCACAAAAATAGAAGGTGATGAGCCTTTGTGGCTCTCCAAGTTCTGACGATAGGGATGGGGAGGGAACAGGGTATTCAAGAGGGATAGCTATGCAATTCAGTAAGTGCCTAGAACTCGGGGCTCGGACTGCTTTTATTTTTTATTTTTTTAGCAAGATGTTCCTTCATATGTCTCATCTTGGGTTTAGAGGAAATCTTAGGGCTTACAGGCTAGACAATCGTCTGTTTTGTGTGGAGACGGTCCAGGCTGTTTTCTAAGCCCTTTGATAGTAGATGATTTCTCTCTCTAAATCTGCAGGGTGTCTTATCACCCCCATCACACCATGAAACAGCTAAAGCGTAGTTTAAAAATCTTTCCTGAATTTGACATCTTCAGGAAGGTGATATCTGTATGGGGACCAGCATGGCTAGGCACAGCCACCTGTGGGGTGACTGGGATGGCCAGCCACTGGGGAGGGCAGTCCTCCCCAGGAGTCCGGGTTCCCAGATCCTGTACTTTTCCACTGTTATTGTTCTGTTCGTCTGTATTTTAAAAAGTGGTTAGAGTTAAATTGGATCATTTGTCTTGCCAGTAGTTTTCCAGCTCCACTTTATTTTTTCAAGGATCTATACAGCTCTGTCTAGCTAGAGCTCCAGCCAAGAGCTTGACACCCACACACGAGGCTGTGGTTTGAAGGGAACAGCAGGCAAATGAGCCTGGTCTCTTCAGCAGTCAAACAGGGCTCTGCTCTGTAGGTCCATATTTAGTGCTTGCTGAAAACCCCTGAGATGACTTGGTCCAGACAAAAGGCGACACACGATTGTCTCTGCCATCAGTGATCCATAGAGAAGAGCTTATTAAAAACAACAACAACAAAAAAAACAAAACAAAAAAAACCAGAGAACCAATTTGAGGAGCAAAAGCTGGCAGATCCTTGTAAGTCTCTGGTCTATGTGGCAAGTTCCAGGCCAGCTAGAGCTATACAGTGAGACCCTGTTTTAAGATAGATAGATGATAGATAGATAGACAGACAGACAGACAGACAAACAGACAGATGCCAACCACCAGACAAGGTATAGTGAAGTGAGACCTAATTCAGTGTGCTTCCATCTGTATCTTCATAGGTCTGAGGTAATAAAAAGCATTTTTAAAAATGACCCTCCTAATTTAAAAACAGATTTAATCATGAAGGGACATATTTTAGTATTGTCAGCTCTTGTCAGCTCTCCTGATCCTTTATTTAGATATGAGCATCATCGGCTCAGCCAAATTTAACCGGGGAAAGCTTGACAAAGAAGGAGTATATTACTAAGACGACTCTAGCGCTCACTGCTTGCATGCCTACAATCCCTGCACCTGGCAGGTGGGAGACAGAAGGATCAAGAGCAGCCCACGGCCACCCTCCAGCTTATCTAAAAAAATAATAACAATCAGAAAATTCTAGTGTCCTTTTATAAAACACCAAAGGTTTCCAGTGCTCTTAAAAAAAAAATCTCATTTTTCACCATGATGTGACATTTTTATCGAAACATCTTATTTCCTTGTAGCTTTTTACATTACTCAGACACATGGTCCTCAAATAATAATAATTCCTGGTTAATATGTCAAGATGCTATTCGTTCATGCCAGACCTAAACAATAGGAGGGGTGGGGTCATTGGTCGGTTGGGAACGTTCATGCTATGCCACCATGAAGACCGACTTCAGAGCCCTAACTTCTAAGCAAAGTCTGTTCTTGGGACGCGTGCCTGTAATTTCAGGCTGCAGAGGAAGGCACAGGAGGATCCTTGGAGCTTTCTAGTCTATTGGCGAGTCTGGATTCCTTGAAAGAAAGCTCTTATAAGGAGCCCTCTGGTGCTCCAGTATCATAAAAGTTACAGGGATAAGCAAAGATTTTTGGATAGGATCTGGGGGCCTGCTTGTGGGGTTGGGGGTCATGCTTGGTATTGGACCCTTGCCCAAAGGTCTTTGGCGTGGGAGGTCAGAGGTCCTGAGGAGAACCTACTGTGGCTATGTCGTCCAAGCGCTAAGTATTTGTACACATTAGTGCTGCCCGCAGCTGTTGTCAGAGAAGCTTCCGACAGCAACTGACACGGAGATCCTTAACTGGTCCTCAAAGGGTTGAGAATAACTGAGTATTGAATATTCAACCCTAAATGGAGCATCTATATGGCCCCGCCCCGAGGCTCACTGTGGAATAGGGGACAGAAAGAACCGAAGAGGTGGAGGATGGGGAGGAGAGCTGTGAAATGCTGTCCTCTGATTCGACATGGCCACTGCACTCATGAGCTCAAGGGAGCTGGGCTTTCCTGCACAGGACTCCATGAGAGCAAGCCAAGCATTCTAGCAGGCAGCAGTCCGTGGACCCGGTGTCTCCCCTCCCCCAACAAAACAAAACACAAGCAAACAGCAACAACAACAATAAAACCTAGGGAAGGAGCAGGTCTGGGGTACATAGATGGCTCAGTGGTTAAGAGCGCTGGTTGCTCTTCCAGAGGACCCATGTTCAATTCCTAACACCCATATGGGGGGGTTCACAAGGTTTCTTCTGATCTTCACAGGCCCCAGAAACATAACACATGCAAAACACTCACTCATATACATAAACTAAAAGAAAAAGAAGAGGATATGTTCAAGGGAAAAAGGGATATCTCTCTTGGAGGTGGTGACCCAGAAGAGTATGAGTAGAGAGTTGGGGGTGGACAAGATATGTATGTTTATATGTATGATATTGTTGAAGAATAAGCAAAAGATATGCTATTAAAAAAATAAGGTGGACAGAGATTGAGACAGGTTTTGTCAACCTATGGCCTCCATATGCATGTGTACAGGTACACATACACACACTCACACACACACACACACACACACACACACACACACACACACGGGGGGGGAGGGGGCTTCTGTGAACTCTCCACACTTGCTCTGTCCCTGCTGGCCAGTTTTTCCTGATTATTCTGCCACCTTAGCCTTGGGGACGTCTGAGCTACTCGGAATCTCCCCTCCCTGCTGTTCTAGCTCCTGACTCAGGAAGTCTATTGCCTTCCGTGATTTCTGCAAATGTTTTTACATTAAGTGACTACCAATTTGCACTTGGCCCCTCTGAAACCCAGTGACAAATGATATGGATGAAATCACCTGAGCAGCCAGCCTGTGGGGGACCCTGCTGTGGGGGACCCCGTTCTAAGGTCTTTTTTTTTCCCTGATTATTCTATTACTCAGATCCCAAGGTTAACGTCTACATCAGAAGACCGTTTATGAAGTTGTTACTGTTTTCTATTCTGCCTATGTGTTGGGGGAGGTGTTCTGTGCACGTGTGTTCATGTATGTGGAGGACTCAGGTCAATATCAGGTACACATTTCAATCTCCCTCCACTTCATTTTTCGAGTCAGGAAGGAATAGGGGGTCACAGTATCTGGTGACAAAGCCCAGGTCCGGTGACTGTTTTAAAGACTGGGTGCAGTGACTCTCCTGGGCTGAAGCCCTCAGGGAACTCCTCAGGTAAAGTCCTGAGCATTGGCAACATTGGCACTGGCTCCTTTAACAACCCCACTCAAGGCCTCGGTGGCTCCAAACAGAGGGAGACTGTGATATCCCCAGGAATAGTGGGACAGTGGCCTGGCATCGCCTGGCTACAGGGTGGTCTGTGGGTTATGGCCGGTACCCTTGCAGAGGTTCATACCTTGCTAAACCTTTCATAGTTGGTGGGATTGGGGTTTCCTTACTTTCAATCCATTTTTTCTGACAGCTGAAGGTGAAGAATAACAAAGTTCAGCTCAAGGCCTCCCTCTGCCCAACAGGGCTATTTCTGTCTTTATGGGTCCTACAACATTGCTGATCATACTGGGCCCTAAAGTAAAAAGAACTTACATGCAGAAGTGTTAAACCTTCCCAGGGAAAATAGAGATTTCTTTAGAGTACCACTTAGGACAATAATAATATAACTGTATACTGTAGAGAATAAAGCTCTCAAGCTTCTGTAATAAGACTTCTTTCTGTGTATTTATTATTTAAAAGGAATCTGTCAAAAAAAAAAAGAAAACGAAAAAGCATATATTCTTTCTCTGTGTCTGATGGACACATACTCCTGTTCTATTAGACTAATGAGCTCATTAAAACTATAAGAGACTCATAAAATCTCTCTCATGAGATGGTTCTTGAGAATACTTTAATTCTTAAAAAAAAAATTCTTGTAAAATTCTTACAACAATTCTTGTAAAAATTCCTAGAAAATTCTTGAGAATACTTCAAACAGGTACTCTTTAATTTTTTTTAAATTGATTTTAACTGAGTACGTGTGTGCCTGTGTCACGGAGCATGTGCAGAGATCAGAAGATAAATGAGGAAGTCATTCTCATCTTTATATGGGGACCAGTACCAAACTTGGGTTGTCAGGCTGGGACACTGGCACCTTTACCTCCTGGGCCATCTTTCCAGCCCCTAAAACAAGTATTCCTGAATGAAACGCAAATCCCAGTATTTGGGTCTTCAAGGACAAACAATAAGATCTAAGTAAACAAAGAGCCAAATGGTTTCTCAATGAGAACAACAGAAAACCCAAGAAAGATCTCGCTAGATTTATCTCTAAGTCCCATGGAATCGGAATTAGAATCTAGCTATTTGGGTTTTTACTTGGACCTAAGCCAAATGATTTTTAGCCTCACATAGGAGAAAAGATTAGAAACACACAAGGAAGTCCAGAAGGGAGCCTGACACCATGGACAGCCAACTGCAGAGAAGAAAACCTCCACAACAGATGTCCCTGGGGCCTGACCAGGAAAAAGACGCCACACTTCAGTGGGAGTTGGGGAAATGAAAACAGCCATCAATATCAGATTAAAAACTGAAAACGACTGATTACATCCCGTACTACCAAGATAAGGCATAAGGAGACATTTCACACCATTGTTGGCAGACGTGTGAACTGCTGTACCTGTAAGGAAAAAGGAACATGGAAGAAGGATCAAAATCAAGCTTGGTACGGTGGCACAGGAGCCTGAGGCAGGATTGGGACTTTGAATTAGCTTGATCTACAGAGTGAGACACAGTCTCAAAAAATAAAAACAGAGCAAACACAGAAAAGAATAAAATTAAAAGTGTATTCACCGCTTGGTCCAGTAATCCTCCCCCCCCCCCCTTCAGAAATGGGTGCAAACCTTAGTCCTATGGCAGAATGGCATCTCATAGGCATGTTTATCACAACAGTGCGGGACTGTAGACATCTGACAACATTATGACCTCCCACTGGGAGGGAAATGCTAAAGGATGTGGTATCTCCACATGAGGGAACAAGAGACACAAAGCAGGAGGGGAAAATGCTCAATCTATTGAGCCAGTAGCAAGTGTAAGCAGAAGTAAGCAAAGCTATGCATACGAGCAGGGAGAAAGAATTAGAGTGACATAGGACTGGCTGTGAATACTGGCTGCTTTAGGAGAAGGGCAAAAATTATTTTAAGTTTACTCATGATGGTTTGTATTTGTTTGGTCCAGAGAATGGCACTATTAGAAGGTGTAACTTTGTTGGAGTAGGTGTGTCACTGTCTAGAAGTCAGTCATCTGCTAGCAGCCTTCAGATGAAGATGTAGAACTCTCAGCTCCTCCTGCACTATGCCTGCCTGGTCGCTGCCATGCTCTCGCCTAGATGATAATAGGCTGAACCTCTGAACTAGTAAGTCAGCCCCAATTAAATGTTGTCCTTTATAAGACCTGCCTGGATTATGGGGTCTGTTCACAGCATTAAACCCCTAACTAAGGCACTTATGAAAAGACCAGAGGATACTTCGACTGGCTTACCCTGGGGAAAATAAGGAGCTTTATCAAGGCACACAAAATCAATGAGGTGCTTTACTTCCTGGCATGCAAATGTAAACACCTCCTTCCCTGAAGCCAAGGCTGAAGCACTGATTCTCGCGATGCTCACCTGGACGCTGTGTCTAAGCAGAGTCCTCCCTTGTGCCACTTGCTCGGAAAGCACCATTATTTCTGACCCACGAGGTTAAACCCTAGGAGCTGTGTGTGGCCCCAAAGCCTGCAGATGCTCAGGCCCTGCTCCTCCTCCTTCTGACTTCAGTGCCTGAACTGTGATTTGTCTAAAGCAGGTAGAACAACTGGACTGGAGTCTCTAGAGAACAAAGGCCTCTTAGCCAATCTGCAGGTCAATAAAGGCTTCCTAGCATCCTACACGTTTTTACAGAACTATCAGTATTGCCTGCATGAACACTATGGGAAGCCAGGTGCGATGGCTCATGCATGTCATTCCAGCACTTGAGAGGCAGGAGGACTGCTGTGAGTTCGAGGCCAGCCTGGACTACTTGGTGAGTTTTGCAAACTAGCCCGGGCTACAGAGAGACTGTCTACAAAAGCACATACCAAAGCAAGGTATGGTGGCCTGTACCTACAATAGCAGCATTCAAGAGGCAGAGGGATTGCTGCGAGGTCGAGGCCAGCCTGGGCTACTGAATAAGATGCCCTCTCAAACTAAAACATGAATGTACACAAACTGATGGAAAACATCACCACCAAACAAATAAACAAAATTGATCTATGAAGCCCACTCTTTGAAGATCCTCACTTGTCCTCCTCATCTGAGGAACAGTGGGTCCTCCTACTTTCCGCTGCTCTGAGAACATGGTCAAGTTGTTCTCCCTGTAACCCCTCTAACCAACTGGTGCCCTGCAATAGCTCCCACCACAGCAACTGCTGGCAAATTTGAATTACTCATAGAAATATTTCATTCATTCAGCTATACTTAACGACTAGGTCTATCTGTCTAGCATCAGAATCACATTTACCTCAGACAGTGAACATCGTAACTTTTTAGGCCAATGCACTATGTACATGAGCTGGGAGCCAGGAAGGTATACTATATACACTAAATGTATATGCATCTTTCTTTGGTTGGTTGGTTGGTTGGTTGGTTGGTTGGTTGGTTGGTTGGTTGGCTGGTTGGTTGGCTGGTTGGTTGGTTGGCTGGTTGGTTGGTTGGCTGGCTGGTTGGTTGGCTGGTTGGTTGGTTGGTTGGTTGGCTGGCTGGTTGGTTGGTGTTGAGATATGTGCCTCAGGCTGGCCCTGAACTCCTCTCTGCAGCCAAAGATGACCCTGAGTCCCTGATCCTTCTGCTGCTACTTCAGGAGTGCTGGGATTGCAGACATGCACCACAACTCACCCTGTTCTGTGCATTTCTTTATAGATCTAGCAAACTTGAGAGTCAGGAAGGAGCACATTTACTGAGGATGACAGCATGTCTATAAGACACTAAAGGGGACAGACTCAGTGAGCTGATAATAAGAAGTCCAGGGAAGGGCAGAGGAAAATACACAAGAGGGACAAGCATTGGCCAAACAGACAGATGTGGGCGGGATAGCTAGAGAAGACCCACAGCCATGACTGTAGCTCTCGACAACCGAGATGACCAGGATAAGCCCTTAGAACAATGGCCTGATGGAATGTGCCCAGTGCAGCTGTGCAGACAAAAAGAGTGTGTCATGCTTTAGTAGGTCACTGGGGCTATATGGGTGTGACCACATCTCAATCCATCTGGCATTATATACATAAAACAGTATTTATTCTAAATGCAAGAAGCATTCCAACTCAGCGTTGACACGGTTTAACTAGCATCGCTCTAGAGCCTTCTATGGCTTAATTGTAGTTTTTAAAGGAAACGTAATAAATAGCCTCTGATGACATTCAGGTTCGGGACAATTACTCAGACTCGTGTTGTATTCCTCAGTCCTGGGACTGAAAGGCTGAAAGAACCTCCTTTCTAAGCTACGTATACACTATTTGGCCTTCACAACTCCTTCTGTGTGGGTGTTCTCTGTGTGTGTGTGTAGGTACATGTATGTGCGTATATCTGTGAATGTGTGTACATGTGTATGTGAAGGACAGTAGCCAACTTGCATATATCATTCCTTAAGCACTGCCCACCTTATGAAAAGGCGTGTGTGTAGGGGGTGGATATGCGTTATGGAGGAGTGGCTTTGCTTGTATGTGTTCATGCGGAGGACAGAGGTTGGCTTTAGGCTTCTTCTCTATCACTCTCCACTCTGTTTTGGGGAACAGTCTCTTCCTACACCTGGATTTCACCCCTTCAACTGGAATGGCTGGCCAGTGAACCCTAGGGACATCTGCCTCTCTAGCACAGGGTAACTCGTGGGCACCAGCACTGGTAACCTCCAGCTCCATAATACAGGATCCAGCAGACTGAAAGCTCAGGTTCTCCTGTAGTTCTAAGATTACAGAGCAAAACTGTCTCCTCCTAGGTATTTGCTTTCATTTGAAGATGGAAGCACAGTAAACAGAATACAACAGGCCACAAGCTCTCTTATCATCCAGTTTTCAATCCCCCCAAAAATGTATGAACCGGGAGTCTTGTCTCAGATGACTCTGCACTGAGTGTTTTCTTGGGTGGGTGCAAAAAAACTGAAGAATTCGCAGAGAAAAACAGGGATGAGGAAAAACAGGAAGTCCCAACTTTGAAAAACATCCAATCTACCTTCTATGCAAACCACAGAAAGATTAGACAAACCAAGTACTTGTTGACATTGGCTGTAAACTTTGCAAAAATGATACAGCCTTAAAATACACCTGGAACAAGACCAAGTCACCTCCTCACCAGCCTTTTCTCTCCCTTTGTAAACTGTATTTTAAAGGAACTGCTAAGCAGGAATCTAAAAAACAACCCTTGAAAGAACTGTAGGGAGAGGCCACTGCTGATGGCTATCTGCATGCTCGGGGGTCTGGCTGGGCATTTCTCAAGAGTCACCACATTTAATTTCATCCTTCTGAAAGCCTTGGCTCACTGAAATGTGGGAAACGGAGCCTTAGCGAGGCGCGTAATCTTTCAAGGCTGCAAAGCACCTAAGAGGTAGGATTAGAATTTCAGCCATATGCTTCATTTTTTCCATCTGCAAGCTGGGCAATTGTAAGTGTGTGACCTCCCTGAGATTAAGAAAGTATCCTTAGCCAAATAGGGATATCCCTAAAAGTCTGCCTTTTTTTTTTTTTTTTTTTTTTTTTTTTTTGGTTTTTCGAGACAGGGTTTCTCTATCTAGCCCTGGCTGTCCTGGAACTCACTTTGTAGACCAGGCTGGCCTCGAACTCAGAAATCCGCCTGCCTCTGCCTCCCGAGTGCTGGGATTAAAGGCGTGCGCCACCACGCCCGGCTAAAGTCTGCCTTATATATGATGGATTTGGGGGTTAACCCATTCTGTGATGGTTTAAATGAGTATGACCCCCCCCACACACACACACACTCCCATAGGCTCTTGTATTTAAATACTTGGTCCCCAGTTGATGGTTCCCAGTTGGGAAGGATTAGGAGGTGTGGCTGTCATTGGGCTTGGGCTTGGGCTTGGAAGTTTCCAGAGCCCATGCCATTCCCATTAACTCTCTTTCTGCCTTGTGCTTGTGGGGCAGATGGAAGCCCTCAGCTACTGCTCCAGCACCATGCCTGCCTGCTGCCATGTTCCCCGCCATGGTGGGGAACAATGGCTAAACCACTGGAACTATGAACGCCCAAACTTTTCTTTTGTAAGTTGCCTTGGCCATAGTGCTTTGTCCCAGCAATTGACCAATGACCAAGATACATGCCCTTGACCTTCTTGTTCTTCCCAAATAAGAACAGTTGGCAAGTAATGGTTTGAGGCAAGACTTCCAAGACTAAGCCCTGGCACATACGAATCTCAAGGCCCTCAGTAGAACTCAGTGTGTAGTAATGCCTTAGGAAGACCTGTGGCGTAAAAATTACAGAATAAATCTGCTCGAATTAGCTTCTTTTTTAGACTAGCTATAGCTGATAGCCAGAATCAGACCACAGGCCATTTGGATCACGTTGCCTAACTCTTAGTGAGGTCCTGGGTGGGTGAGTACAGTTTGAGGATGGGGTAAACCAGATGAGCTGGGTCTTCTAGAAGGGACCATGCCTGAGACTTCTAGTCTCAGCAAGTCTAGTCCAAGAAAAGAGACATTAACAGAGGAACTAACTAGCTGCTCTGTTAATTTCCATGAAAAAAAAGCAAAACTAGACTGCCCCACCTCAGGATCCATCCCATAAACAACCACCAAAACCAGACACTATTGTGGATGCCAACAAGAGCTTGCTGACAGGAGCCTGCTGACAGGAGCCTGCTGACAGGAGCCTGATATAGCTGTCTCCTGAGAGGCTCTGCCAGTGCCTGACAAATACAGAAGTGGATGCTTATATCCATCCATTGGAGGGAGCACAGGGGCCCCAATGAAGGAGCTAGAGAAAGTACCCAGGGAGCTGAAGGGGTTTGCAGCCCCCTAAGAGGAACAACAATATGAACTAACCACTACTCCACAGAGCTCCCAGGGACTAAACCACCAATCAAAGAAAACACATGGTGGGGCTCATGGCTCTAGCTGCATTTGCAGCAGAGGATGGCCTACGTCCGTCATCAATGGGGAAGAGAGGCCCTTGGTCCTATGAGGGCTCCAGTATAGGGGAATGCTAGGGCCAGGAAGCAGGAGTGGGCGGGTTGGGGAGCAGGGGGAGGAGGGAGGTGATAGGGGATTTTTGGAGGGGAAACTAGGAAAGGGGATAACATTTGAAATATAAATAAAGAAAATATCTAATAAAAATAATTTGAGAGAGAGAGAGAGAGAGAGAGAGAGAGAGAGAGAGAGAGAGATATCCTGCCACCTAACTAGAGCCCCAGAGGTAGTAAATGTTTCCTTATTTGAGGTTCTTCTCTAAAGCATGGTTTCCTTGCTTAATAAGAGTAAAAACTGGGGCTGGAGAGATGGCTCAGTGGTTAAGAACACTGACTGCTCTTCCAGAGGTCTCGAGTTCAATCCCCAGCAACCACATGGTGGCTCACACCATCTGTAATGGGACCAATGCCCTCTTCTGGTGTATCTGAAGACAGCAACAGTGTAACTCACATACATAAAATAAATAAAATATTTTAAAAAGATAAAAAAAGAGTACAAACTGGTTTGGAATCAATGCTGCTAGCAGGCAGCAGTAACTCCAGTGAAGCATCTCGCACTCAGTAGTAACCATCTTCAGTTGGCCTGGTAGAAGGAAATGCACACAATGTTTGCGAGGGCACTGGTGGTTCACACCTCTACTCCTAGCACTCAGGAGGTTGAGACCAGAGGACTATCACAATTTCAAGGCCAGCCAGGAGTACACAGTGAATTTGAGATCAGCCTTAGCTGGAGAGCAAGATCCTGCCTTGAAACAAAAACCCAAACCAAGCCAACACAAACCTGTTTCTTTCCTATGGGACCCCTACAAAGTCTCCATAACTTTTGCTGGGGTCTCCTGCCTGGTTCCCTCCACATTGTGCGATGTCAACACCCAAGTGCAGTAGAAAGGGACCTAGCTGCAGATACTTAAGAAGAATATGGTTAGACCCTGTGCCAGTTTCTGTCTAAGGCAAGGGACATGGAGCTGGGACAGAAGGCCTAAAAGGTGCTCCTGGCCTTCCAAGAGGCAGCGATGGCATGAAACTCGAAAAGGACACTGGGTTATTGGGAGCATGCTCTGTGCTCAGGGAAGGATCTTAAACATAAGAGGGTCATGGAGAGGAATCAGGAGAGCAAGTGGCGGGGGGGGGGGGCAGGAAGAGAGCAAGGAGAAAAGAGTTCTGAGGTCCAGGTGACAGATTTATGGCCTGAGAGGGAGAGTTAGCCAAAATCAGAGTACAGAGGACATACGCTGAAAGTGGTACCTGTGTTGACCTCCCATCACTGAAATTATACAAGATGAAACAGAGTGATGCTTACTTATAGGAAATCCCCCAGTGAAGGAAAGGGGCTTCTCAGCCCGTCTAAAGAGGGAAGGATGTACTGGTTGGGTCTGGCTCTCTACTGTCTTGACCCTCAAATCAGACTAAAGACATGAGCCTAGAAGACACCGTCAGAATCTAGACTCAACATGACGTACACCCATGCTACTCAGCAAGCCAGCATGGGTCCCTCATATTATATACAGTGATGGTTCCCAGGACCTGACTTCTGGGCGACTAATGACCTGGTCCCTGAAGCCTGCTGGTCTTGGTGACTGTGCCAAGTACCTCAAAGGAATTCTTCTAACTCAAAGAGCCTAGACCCAGGCAGGGCAGGCAGCCAGGTGAGCACTGTAGGGATCAGAGACCAGCACACACAACCTTGGGCTGAATGGCCGGCTCCCTGCGGTACAGCTGGGTCTGGAGTGAGAGGATGACCAACCAGGAGTCACCCAGAAGATGAGGCAGCAGAAGAGCCAGGCAAAGGTCAGGCAGCCAGAACCAACAGCTGAATAGGCTCACCATCTCTGCCTGCCTCCTGTCCTTTGCTCTAGGGACATCTGGTCCTAAATGCACTTTGCAAGAACGGCCTAGTGGCCTGCCAGCTGTGTGACCTTTGGCAGCAGCAAGTTAGGATCTGGGAGGTGCAGGCCATGTGCAATCAACAACGGTGAGTCCTCTCCCTGTATATTTGCCATCTTTGCACTTCTGTGCTGCTGACTGTTGAGCAATGAACAGAACCGCCATCCACCCACCGGGGGAAAAATGTTTTTCTCTAAATGGAAGAAGTAATGCTAACCAATGAGCCATTCCAGCTTGTGCAGCAAACGCGCTTGCTAAGCGAACGCTTATCTGATGGCAGACTTGTGTCGGGGTAAACAGAATTAATATCTCTGAGATCTGTTTACACTGGCGAGAGCCCACTCTGAGGGACATGGACAGAGTAAATGCACCTGGGTGCAGTGTTCTCTCCTGTCAAGCAACAGCTAACTGAAGTGTTGTGCAAATTCAGGGAGGGTGGTGTGGTGGGCAGGAGAGTACAGTTGAGTGTGCTGCAGACGCCTGACCATCCTGGGGCAGCAGAGCCTGTTTGCACAGGACACTTATTCTCGCCTCAGTGCACATCCAGGATGGGCTGAATTTTTCAAGCTCGGAACTGTGTGCTGCTGTTTCCTGTGTGTCCAGTGCTGGCAATGGTATATCGTGTAGCAACAGTGGAGGCACAGAGATAGGGAGGTAGGGTAACTGGGAAGTCTTGATCATGAAGATGGACTAGTAACAGCTAGGGCATCCCAGGATGAAGATTCAGGGATGATCCATTAAATGCTTTCTCTTGCCTGCTCTCTCTTCTTCCAATTCCAATTACTTAAAGAGCTCTCCTACCATAGCATCTTCTTCCACTTGCTATTAGAGCACAACTGAAAGATAAATGCCCCCAGATTTATTATCTGCTCTCATTTGGAAACATGCTGTGGCTAAAAGCCAGCCCCCCTCCCATAGGTAGATCTCTCATAAAATTAGTTAATTATCTTTCCCATTTAGGTGACAGGCACAATAAGCAAATGAAAGCGCTTGCCACATGTCTTCATGTAACAGGCTTGCTTCTTCTTCTTCTTCTTCTTCTTCTTCTTCTTCTTCTTCTTCTTCTTCTTCTTCTTCTTCATCATCATCATCATCATAGATGGCCTTTAGGTTTGTAGAGTGAGGCTCGGGAGGAAGAAGTTCTTGGAATTATGAGAAGGTTTATTTAGCATCGTGTCATCCCAGGGCTTTGAAGAACGTGAACTGCATTCTCTTCAGTTCAAGGTGAGCCAATATATGGAACTCCTTCGGGCTCTGGAGGGCCAACTTCTGCGCCCCTTTTGCTGGGTCTATTTTCCCAGGCACAGGAACTAGAACTTGGTACACATGACTACAGTGTTGCTTCATGCTGCTTCACTGAGTGGAGTGAAAATGCACGAACCCAACCTGACCTCACTCGCCAGTTCTCACAGCCAACAGTTGCTCTTTCTGCCTGAATTCTTTGGATTTGTGCACGGAAACATCTCCATTTCCCCTGTGGCATGCTAATGGCTCTGAAACTTGGTTGTTGGCTTGAAGTTATTACCACTAAATATGAAAACATAGCAACAAGAGGGTAGAGGGGGTAACACGTCCTCAATGCTGGCAGAAGAATCCCATCCTGATGGTACTATACACTTACCATTTCAATAGGAAGCATTTGAAAACAAAATCAAAAACCCCCATGGCTTTTATGCCAACCTCTACAGAGAGCCCTTATAGCAACACTCTGGTAATTAAACTCTATAATCTCAAAATCATATGCACTGATTAATAGGAAACAGAACCTAAAGGAGGAATGGTAGATTCTTTACAGAACCCCAGACCCTCTTCAAACAAGAAACTGTATCTGTAATGGCCAACAGAACTCTTAATTATCCTGAGGTGAGTCCAGCCTGTGGAATTGGGTCACCATTCCCTTTGCAGCCTGACAGCTCATTTGTGCCTTGTTCCATGGAACCTTTTACAATTAACCTCACTGTGGACACATATTCCCTGTACATGTAGATCTCAACAGGAAAAAAAATAATGTTTTTGATGTGTTGCTGTTTTATTTGTTTGTTTGTTTGTTTTACAGAGATGCCTGTATGTGTGCCTTTTGAGGCAGGTGACTAGATACGCAGCGTAGGAGTTGTTGGAATCACAAGGGCCAATCAGTTCTGCAGGCAGGTGACTAGATACGCAGCGTAGGAGTTGTTGGAATCACAGGGCCAATCAGTTCTGCTTGCCTTACCGCTCTCTTACCTTCACAAAGGACTTTCTCATGTGCTGTGAAGCATCAAACCTGCAAATATCTACGCTCTTCCTGAAAACAGACACGAGTGTTTGCAATCCCTGCCAACACCTAGCCTACTAGGTCCTCTAGGGTCCACTCATTCCTATTGTTTATTTACTTATGCATTATTGGAGCATGGACCCAGGGCCTTGTCCACACTAGTTGACACTGTACCACAATACTACACTTCAGCTTTTTTTTTTTATTATTAGATATTTTCTTCATTTACATTTCAAATGCTATCCTGAAAGTCCCCTATACCCTCCCCCCACCCTGCTCCCCAACCTACCCACTCCTGCTTCTTGGCCCTGGCATTCCCCTGTACTGGGGCATGTAAAGTTTGTAAGACCAAGGGGTCTCTCTTCCCGATGATGGACAACTAGGCCATCTTCTGCTACATATGCAGCTAGAGACATGAGCTCTGGGGGTACTGGTTAGTTCATATTGTTGTTCCTCCTATAGGGTTGCAGACCCCTTCAGCTCCTTGGGTACTTTCTCTAGCTCTTCCATTGGGGGGCCCTTACACTTCAGCTTTTATTTATTTATTTATTTATCTATCTATTTATTTATTTATTTATTTATTTTTAGATTGAGCCTCTCTTTCACTAAGTTTCCCACACTAATCTTGAACTTGCAATCTTCCTGCCTCAGCTGAGACTACAAAACTGAATATCCTAGATTTGGACATTGACAAAACTAATGTTTCTGAAAGTATGTCCCAGAGACATCGCTTCCTCCAGATATGGACAGGTACCCTCTAGAGAAAGCCTCTGGGACCTGAGGACACGCTCAGTGGGTAAATCATGTGAGGGCCAGAGCTTTATCCTCAGCACCCATGAAATGCTGGGTAGGCATGGAGAACTGTATATAGCTCTCAAATTTGCAAAGAGGCAGGGTCTTCCTCAGAGCAAGCTGGCTAATGATGACTAGCTGAATCGGAGAGCTTTGCCTTTCAGTGGGAGACCTTACCTCAAGAGATAAGGGAGAAAGCAACAAGGAAGATACCCAACTTCAACTTCTTTCCCACACATAACACTGTACCCCGCAACACACAAAAGCATGCAGATACACATGCATGTGCACCATTCACATAAAATGAGCATTAGGTTAACTGTTTTAGGCCATAGAATGACTACCTCAGAGACTTTCGTATGTTGTGAATGTCCAAATAAACAATGCATTAGAGTTTCCCCACAAGTTTTTGCCTGGAGAACCCTGTCTTTTTGAGACTCATGTCACATAAGCATTCCTGGGACACTCTGCTGCCCTCAGTGACTTCTGCTGAAGCAAAGATGGCAGCGGCAGATCAGACAGGAATAAGGAAACTGGGCGTCTACACCGGCACCCAAAAGCCAGG
This sequence comes from Mus minutoides, assembly GCA_902729485.2. Classification (NCBI taxonomy): domain Eukaryota; kingdom Metazoa; phylum Chordata; class Mammalia; order Rodentia; family Muridae; genus Mus; species Mus minutoides. The sequence continues at coordinate 1,567,357 of LR749783.1, read as the reverse complement.
CTTCCAACGCACCACCTTCTCATCTGTTTCCTGTACCCCACCCCTACCCCAAGACATGAATCTGTCATGAAGATGACCTGGACCATCACAACCAGTGGCTTTAGTCTTACAAACAGGATGATGGGTCCTGCCACTGAGTGTGTGTGCTATGGGGGTGTGTGTAGTGATGTGCAGACAAGGATTGTGACCTGGGCCACAGCACAGATGTACCAGGATCATTTCCTCTTGTAACAACTGTTGGACAGTGTGGTGGCCATTTCCTCAAGAGTATACCCACTCCCGCCATTCCCATTCTTGCCTTTATGTCAACAAAGACCATACCTGGGAAATGATCAACCTGGCGACTCTCTTTGGCCCCAGACATGCAGGGTTACCATCTACTGCAGAGATGCTGTCCTGGGGACAGAGCCTGGCTGGGGTCCTCACCTCAGTGCCAATGCGTTTGGAACAAACTCATCACATACTCCCTGAACCCCAAGCCCCCAAGGCTTTCCCTTTTTCCTTTGCTTTGTAACCATCTTCCTCATGTCTTGGGTATAACCACTGCTGTTCCCCTCTCCTGTAGCCTTCTATTCCTAACTCTCTCCATGCTAGATCCCCACTGTGTTTACCCTCCCTTCACATCCCCAGGCCCAGCACCCAGCAGTGCCATTGTTTTCCAATGTCCCACTGCTCACAGGATTCATCCCCTCAGTTTCCTCCTGCTCCTTCTGGTCTACCTCCTTGTACTGGCTAGTTTTGTGTGTCAACTTGACACAGGCTGGAGTTATCATAGAGAAAGAAGTTTCAGTTAGGTAAAGTACCTCCATGAGATCCAGCTGTAAGGCACTTTCTCAATTAGTGATCAAGGGTGGGAGACCCTTGTGGGTGGTGCCATCCATGGGCTTGTAGTTCTGGGTTCTATAAAAGAGCAAGCTGAGCAAGTCAGGGGAAGCAAGCCAGTAAGAAACATCCCTCCGTGGCCTCTGCATCAGCTCCTGCTTCCTGACCTGCTTGAGTTCCAGTCCTGACTTCCTTTGGTGATGAACAACAATGTGGAAGTGTAAGCTGAATAAACCCTTTCCTCTGCAACTTGCTTCTTGGTCATGATGTCTGTGCAGGAGTAGAAACCCTGATTAAGAGACTCCTGTTTCACCTTGGAAGAACCCTCTGAAGATTGGGAACTCTATGTGAGTCTCCTAGCACAACTCCCCTTCACCTCTAGACCACAGCTTAGTCTTCTCTGCTTGGCTTCCAAAGACCTCTACTCCTCCTTGCCCACCTCTCCTTCTCCAGCTCCAGACTCCAGACATGGCATCTCCTTTCAGACTGTAGACTTGCCCTTCCCACTCAGACCTGTTTACTCTCCAGCCTGCTGCCTTCTCACAACTACATACCTCTGTCTCACCCGCCCTCATCCTCAAGCTAGAACTGGTGTCCTCATCCCATTCCCATTCTTCCGTGGTATGTTTGATGCCATGGGATTACATGGTGCACAACAGAGGCCCAGTAAATATCAGCTGAATGGAAGTAGAATTTTCTGCCATTCTTCTAGGAGTATTGTTGGATCGACAAATTCACTGGCTCTGTTCCCAATATTCAGAGGGATGCCAGGTAGGGACTGTCAATCACTGCAGACACTGTGAACCTCAATTCCTGGTTGTCATGTAGTTAGTGCAGTGGATCCCATGCAGCCCTTACATGGGTTTTGGTTGCCTTAGTGTCAGAGCCTGAGGTCTAGTACCGTGTCAGGCAGTGAGAACCTGAAGCCCTGCTTGCACAGTTGCAACCCAGGACAGGAACTGCAGAGCCACACTTGACGCTTTCTTGTCTTATCCCAGTGTCCTCTTTGTTTTCACATCCCCTTGTGACTGACTGTCCCATCTTTTCTATACTCTCATCATCCTAGAGAAATCAAAGTTTAAATCATTGTACCATCAGATCAGATCTGTCCTCTCTCCTGCTCTGTGAGCTTTCCTGAGGCCCTTCCGTGACCCATCCTCCAAACTGCCTAAAACTGCTCTCTCAAAAGCCACCAGCAGCAGCAGCACTTTGATGAGCACATAATCATATGCCCCTTTGTCACTTGAATCTACAATAACGTCATACACTAACAGTTGGAAGCAGACCCTATTTTGTCTCAAATTTCCTAGACCCAAAGACACAGAGAGAGGTAGAGACTCCCCGGATTAGTCCACAGCACACAGTTGGGGTCACAAAGACAGGTCTGTGGAGGATCCCCTCCCACTTCACAGGGGCTCTCAGTCACCTCCCCAGGCTTCTGGCTGTCCCCACCACCACTGAAGCCTGTGACTTCAGGCATGTGGATGGGTGGGCTAGTGCTTGCCTCTCAGGGCACTCCCAGCAGCCCATGACTCTAGATGAACACTTGAAGGCAGAGTGAATGGACAGTTAAAGTCGGTGACTGTGGAGCAAGTGTGAAGCAAGGCTGGACGCACCAAGGTGAGAAGAGGGTGTGCTTCACTTTACCCTGTTCGCTTAGTAACAATGACGTAATCACCAGCAGAGGACGGATAACTGTGGTTAGAACCTCATCTAAGGTCCAGACTGGACAGAAGCTTGCAAAACCCCAGCTAACTTCTCTAAATAAGATCTGCTCTGGCTGTGCATGTGCCGTCACAATACAGTTGACTGCCTAATCCAGTAGCTATTGGAGAAACAACATGATCAGTTAACTCGCATTATCCCCTATGTAGCTCCTCTTTCTCACAGCTGTGTCTCCAAGCCCCTGACACCTTGAACTATCACATCATATAATATCTTTACAAAGGGGGTAAAAAAACAGTTTATAGAAACCTATTGTTTTTCAGGATTGAAACACTGAATTTTTACATGGAAAGCTTGTTCCAATTTTAGTAATTACCATATGAGGGTATTTGGAAGTTGAGTGGGTAATCCCAGTACGGTGCACCCTGATGAGTATCTGCTATTTTCTTATCATTTGTGCGCCCTTTCCTGAGGAGGTCAGGGGAGCCCTGGCTGGGACTGGGGCAGGCTGGTAGCTCACTATCTCAGATCTCTTAAGAGGGCAGGGATGACAGTGAGGAGTGCTGTATGGTGAGCTGTGTTGATTTGGAACTGGCCACAGTGGCTTTCCCATTGGATGGGGTCTGCCCTAGGGCACCATCCACTTAACCATCTTCCTGTGAGCACTTGCAGACGACAAAGGAAACGCTGGAGAAGACACTCCAATCCCTTCACCAGATTCCTGATAAAGCAGCAAGAGGGGACACAATATGGTAAGTGGTCCCTTCTCTTCGGGAAGCTCATGATATTTTAGATACAAAATGAACTCCTCACATTCTGAACAATGCCAAGTATCACCAATTTTAAAAATATAGTCCCACATTAAAAGATAATCATAGTGTTATTCTTTAAAATACAATTATATCATTTCCCCCTTCTCTCTCCTCCCATCGACCTCTCTTATCCCCCTCCCCCACTGCCTAAATCCATGGCTTTTCCCCCCTTTAATAGTTGTTATGCGCATGGAATCCTCACATATTCTTATAGGCCGGCATTATGTCCCTTCTATGAAAAGTCCTCACATCAGGCCTGGGAAGAGAACTTGGCTGGGAAAATGCTTGCCTTTCAAGCATGAAGGGCCCGAGTTTCCATCTCCAGAAACACACACACACACACACACACACACACACACACACACACACACACTGCCAGTTATGGTATCATAATCCCAGCGCTAGAAGAGCAGCAGATCACCAGTGCTTGCTGGTCAGCCAGCAGATTTGACAAGCTGCAGGCCAATGAGAGAACATTTTTTTTTAAAAGTGGCTTATACTTGAGGAATGACACAAGGTTGGCACGTGAACACACACCCATACACACACACACACACACACCACACACACATACACATACCACACACACACACACACACATACACACACACACATACACACACACACACACACACACACAAGTCAACATCTGCATGCCGTAGTGAGATCCTGTGTAAAAGAAAGTTTATATGCCAGTCAAGGGTTGCACTTAAGAGAAAGTGTTTAAAGCTTTGCACAGCTTGATGAAAAGACTCTGATGTTCCTCTTCCACATTTCTCTTTCTCCATAATACAGCCTATCATGGGGTAAAACGATGCCTTTCTGGGGCACCGAACAGAAGAGTAAGTATGGTCTCAACTGTCTGGTACTCATCCTTTAGAGCTTCCCAGCCCTTACAGGCGATGGTTAGGGACCACTTGAATGGCAGGCCTCCAAAGGAAGTGGGGACCGCCAGGAAGTGGGGAGATGAGTCAACAGGAGGGGTCCTTCCTCTGACTCAGTTGAGGCTCCGTGTAACTACAGAGTGGGCACTGGTCTCCGAAAGCCAAAACAGAATTAAGATCTGAAACCAAGATTTAGCTCACAAAGAAGCCTTCTCAGGAAGTGGGCTTGGGATGTGGGCTGAAGCTGAGCCACGGGTGTGGCTCGTGCTTGCCCTCTAACTCGGAGCCTGCTACTCCAACTTCTGTGCCACAACAGCTTCTAAGTCTCCAAGGGAAAGAGCAACCAATATGAATTTCACAAGGAAGGGGTTTCTATGATGAAAGCATGACATCCTTAACGTATTAAAGGCCGAGCATCAGTGACGAGCACAAACCAGCACGGGTGGAGCACGCCTTTAATCCCAGCACTCAGGAGGCAGAGGCAGGTGGATCTCTGAGTTCGAGGCCAGCCTGGTCTACAGAGTGAGTTCCAGGACAGCCAGAGCTACACAGAGAAACCCTGTCTCGAAAAAAAAACAAACCAAAAAATAAAAAAATAAAAAGAACTAAGTCACATGGAGTCCAGTGCAGAGCTCAAGGTGACAGGGCTGATGGCACTAACTGTAAGCACCGAGCTCGGCCACTTAACACGTTATTTCTGGAATCTGGGATTTCCCCCCCCCCTCCAACTCTAAAAACAAGACAGACAAAAACTCTTCATGTTTCATCGTTACTTTCTTCTCAGAAGCTTCTAATGTATTACTTCGGGATGAACATTTATCTCCAGATTTAAATTTAATTTTCTACAGGAGAGAAAATAAAAAACAAACAACTCAGGATGAACTAAAACCTTTCAGATTGTCCTCATGCTGTGTTCAGCCTCTTCCCCTGCCCCACTGGGAAGGACGCCGCATTCATAAAACTGTAGATTCAATACTATCATTTCCATGGTGACAGAAGGCCACTTCACAGAGAATTATGATTTCATCAGGGCACCTGGAGGTGAAGAAAGTAGGTGGGGTACAAATGGACTATAAAGAGCGAACGATAAATCATGTTTGTGTAAGGACAGGCCACGACCTCTCCGGTGGAGCCTTCGCAGCCTTCCAAATGAGCTCACTCCCATGCCCCATGCTTCAAGAATTAAATTCTGAACACTTTACTACGGCCCAGTACCAGAACAGACACTTGGCTTTGAAGAGTCACAACCCTAGTGGTGTGACTTTGTATACACACATGTGCACACACAAGACAGAGGAAGGCGAAGGAAGCCCCATGGTCTGATAAGGCCCAGGGTCCCCCTCTGACAATCCCACTGGCCTCTCCACATCACACTCTCTGAAGGCTCTGGGCAATTGCTGTGGGAGGAAGAATTGCTGGCTTCAGCTCACAGAAATCTCAGTACAGTGTAGGCCCTTTTGAATTGTCTTGTGGGTGTGCGTGCACCACTGGAACAACAGCTCAACAAAGTTCTAATTGTGTTTTGCACAGTCCCCAAAGACAAGTGAACAATTAACCTTGAGTGATAAAGTAACAAAAAGAAGTTCACAATTCACTTCCAACCCAGTGAATTGTTAGTTCACTAGCACTCTGATACATTTTTTTTTAATTTCAAAAGAAACCAACCAGTAAACACCTTTCTCACATTCCCAGGGTCCAGTCAAGGAGGAACCCTGCTGCTTTCTCTTAAGTTCCTGTTTTCTGAAAGACAAATGCCTGGGCGGTTTAAATCCTTTCCCAACCTAAACACCAGAGCAGCCACCTGGACCAGCACCCCCCCTGGGGGGGTGGGTTCCTTGGGACAGACCTTCACCTTCATTAGAGCCATGTTAAATAGGATCCATCCTAACTCAGTTTCTTCCTGTGTTCTTAATCCTTCAAGGCCTAAAGACAACAAGGAAAAGAATGACAGCTTTGTGGTTTACTAGAGGTTGAATGTCACCAGCGTCAAGGCTGACTATTCCATAGCATTACTCATGGTCCCTGCCCATTCCTTCTTCCCTTCTTTATTCTTGTAGGTAGTTTTAGTGATGTGATCGTGAAAATATTGTTTGGTTGAACATATTTGCCTATAAAATATATGCAAACAGCCTCACAAAGCTTAAAAATTTATAAGGGAAAACAGATTTTTTTTTTGTTTAATGTTTCCTTAAAGTAAAATGAGAATTCAAACTTTCTTGGTTTTCTTCCCCTAGATATAAGCAACTTCGGGTGTCAAAGTTGAGGCAAATCATTCCAAATGGGGCCATCTTCTGTAGTGCCCCATTCTTTGCTTGGGTTAAGGAACTGTTTATCTCCACTACTGTGTGCCCTGGGCTCTTGTCCCTCCAAATGTCCACAGATGGACTGTGTTCTCCAGCCTCGCCCACAGCCCTCATTGTTTCTCCCATCCCCTAGGTTCCTTGCCCACAACCATAGAGTTCAGTGGTGCTTCCTGCTCTGGAAATGCTACACATAGCTGTCTGCAGAACCTGCCCAAATGCTTATTCTAAATGCTGACCACACGGTGGTCTTCAGGCTTGTAGGGGACAAAGACTCATTGACCAAACCCAAGGCCCTCTTGCCTACACATGTTCCAGAGTGCCACCTTCAGCCTGGCTACTCTAGTTGTAACAAGAATCCTGACGGAACCCTGAAGCCGACACAGGAGTACCTGGGACATCATCTGATCAAGTTCCTCACCCTTGACCCTTCCGGCTATGGTCACCTTCAGACGATCCAGGTTGGCTCCTGCTCACAGACTCTTCTCCCAGCAAGTCCAGGCCTCTACCCATCACTCGGCTCCTTGACCGTGAGTCCTTCCTTCTCTTTTGCCTTCGGACAAGTTAAATATCCCCCTGGAATTACCCAGGCAACTCCACAATAGTCCCGAATGGGGTCACCCTTAAGTACCATAGCTATTTTTTTTCCTGAACTCTTCTTTATTTCCAAATGAAGAAAAGTACAACTCTATTCTTAAGTAACTGGCAGTCTACCAAGAGAGAGGCTTGCTGCGACAAACCGACAAAACTACGAAAACACCAAGACCGAGGGCTGCCTACAGGAACAGAATCAGCATTGTACTGATCTGGTTTTTATTCAGCATAGTCATCCTGGTCCTATCTGTATGGGATTACATAGGTCCTTATTAGCGCAGCCCACTCTTTAGTGCATATGTATAATTTAGGGTGATACAAAAGAGAACTCCAGCAGAAATGGTGTGCAGATTAGTCATATAAAATGTCACCTGAGTTTCCTGGGGGTGGGGGTGGGGATACTGAGTTCAGGTGACTACTGAACAGTCATGCTGAGTCCAAATGCACATTCTGAGGGGTCACAGAGATAAATGGGAATAGCCAGCACTTCTCTTATGTGAACAGAAGGTAGATTCCAGGGGCCAGTGATGGCTCAGTGGTTAAGAATGACTTCTGTTTTTACAGTCCTCAGCCCCCAGTCCCCAGAGTGGGCATCTCACAAATACCTGTAACTCCAGCTCCAGGGAACTCCTGCACCTCTGGCCTCCTTCACAGACACCTTCCCTCACATGCACATACCACCCCCACAGGCCCGCACAGATAATGAAAAACAAGTCAGAAAAGACAATGCACCACCCTACCCCCACGACCTGGATTTTTAAAATGTGGGTTCTGGGGATTGAACTCTGGTCGTCTCAGCACCCCCCTCCTACCTGTGGTTCATTCAGCACATGGATACAGTCTTCAGTTCTCATCCCTGCTTTATGCTACATGGAAGTCTGGTGTTTACTAGCTTTATATTTGAGTCATTATCACTCTTTGGTAGAGACAGAGGGTCTCTTCACCTCTCCCTATCTGTGCCCGTACAGTTCCACCTCTTTATTTCTCCAGCAGAAGCAGAGTGGGGGAGGGGCATCTCATTCATACAAATGCAACCGTGCACGCTGGCTTTCAGGACCCGGTTTCAAGATTGCCACCTTTCTAATGGAAATATATCAGGTCTTGACTCTTCCACAAGAAAATAAAACCCCTCTATGCAAAGTGGTGGTAGAGAGTGGTAGAGAATTCCTGAACAGAGGTCTCAACCAGGAATTAAATTTGTTTTGCTTCTGGAGAAACCCAATTTCTCTACATGGTGAGACGCTCCACTCTATAAACAAGTACACAGACATTTATTGAGGTCTGAACACACACACAGAAAGCATCTTCCCCCATGTAACATTAATGCCTCACGTTCCAGCATGGATTCTGGAGAAGGAGGCAGGTCAGCAGGAGTCTGTCTCAAGATCCAGAAGCTGTGGTGGTCTTGGGAGGAGATGCTGGGGAGTTCCTACAATCACCTTCACAAAGTGGAAATACTGAAATCACACAGTAGGCCGTATTCCAGCCTCGTTTGTGTGAGTTGGAAGGCAACTGCACCGTAAGCAAAGACAACTGGACAGGAAATCGGCTGATACACTAACCATGCATCCATGCCTGCTTGGGACCACGCTGCTCTCACCAGGACAGGGAAACCCTTCTGAGGAAGTGAGCTGTCCCAGTGAGGCCCAGCAACTCTCCAAGGAGAGCTTTTCCACAATGAAAATGACTCCGTGGGGTTCCAGCATAGCCCTGTGTCACCTTTGCTGTAGGAAGGGAATGTCTGCCAGGGAGCCGCTTTCCAGGGACATGGACAGTGACTTCAGAAAGCGAGTAACTGCATTAAACCTCACCCCTCACCAACCACTGCACAGAACACTAGAGGGTGACTCGTGTCTGCGTACAAGCCAAGAACCATGGTGTGAATTAAGGTGATCTGAGTTTCTGGAGAAGTGTACCACTTCCCTCTGACCAAATTAAGTCAAAACATAAGAATTCCACAAGATTAATCAAAAATTAACTGGATTAATTAGTTTTTTTTTAATTTTATTTGAGGCAGGGTCTCACTGTGTAAACCTGGCTGGCCTACAATTCACTAAGCAGTAGACCAGGCTGGTTCACAGCGGTCTGCCTGCCTTTTGGAGGGATTTACAGATATGTGCTACTATGCCCAACAAAACTGGCATTCTATAAGTAGTGTATAGTATTTCTCAGATCATTCTTCAGCTTGGATATTAAGTATAATAACATGTTATATAATGATATTGATAAACGATAAATTTTCTACATATGAGCTTCAATTATAACCACAGGGTTCATATGAGCCTACCTAAGGTAGTATTCTGGAGTGGGATGGAATAAGGGTTTATCATTATATAGTGCAATAAAATGTACTGAGAGTATACATGAGCTCTCTGTGTCACTTATGGGCCATTCTGTTAAAGGATCAAAGATCTCTGGGTATCCACTAATATGTAAAGTTAAGCTCTTTCCAGGGGCATTCTGGGAGGAGTTTCACTAAGCTGATTAGGAGGAGGACTCTAAGGTCAGGCCAGGTCAGGATAGTTAGTTCCAGGAGGCTAGTGCTGGGAACACAGCTTTGAGGAGCCTTAAGAAAACCTGCTCAAGGATGGGATTGTCAACCAGTATATAGAAACCTACCAGTTACTGCCATCCAATAAATGTATTACATTTCAAGGCTGTGCCAGGTCTGCATGAGAGGCCAACATTGTATGGCTGATAGATCCACTTCAAGTTCATTCTGAGGCAAGTTCTGCTAGTAGTCCCTTGAGGTCAGTCATCTACCAAAACGTCAACCAACCAACAGCAAGAGAGTCTGAAGCCAGAGGTTGTCAAAGGAGGGCTAACATTCTTGTATAGCCAGGAAGACAGTTTGCCACCGCCTCACTTAGAATTTACAGTCATTATTCCTTTCCTCTGAAAATGGAAGAACAAAACCTAGCCTGGACTCCAGAGAAGCTTTAGAGAAGAGAGCCCAATCAGTGTCTAGTGGCTGTGAATGAACACTGATTATTGATATGTGAGGTGGTTTTATACTTGCAGGTGAGAGCTGGGGAGCTTCAGAAATGGCACCAGTGCGACAGTTGATCACTGTCCATACTAAATAAGCATGTTGCCCTCTGAGGTTGGAGAGATGGCCTAGTGGTTAGGAACAATTCCTGCTCTTCCAGAGCACCCAAGTTTGGTTCCTGGCTCCTGTATCCAATGATCCACAGACTTTCATCACTCTAGGTCCAGGAGCCAACATTCTCAGCTGGCTTTTGTGAAGATATGAGCTCACATGTGCATATATGATATTCACTCACACACACACACACACATACACATACACACACACACACACACACACACACACATGCCTAAATTAAAAAAAAAAACATAAACCAATAACATTAACCTTCTGCAACGATCACAGGGCAACTTCAGTATTTTCAGGGGGAATCTGAAAGGACAGGAACGTCTCCAGTTGAACAGGACCCCGTGCTTTAAAGTGCCAGGAACAGAAGTAGAATGTTTAATTCTTCTGGCAACACCAGGCCCAGTCAACGAGCGGAATGAGGACTCCTTCACATTAAGGCTTTCTGATGGAGAGTTTTAATTTCCTCAAAGAAATGGCTAACATTAAGCCAGCTCTTTGCTCCCCCCAAACACAAACAAGAATAGTCAACTCTGCCGGGTAACAGCATTCAACCTGGGCAAATAAATATCAGAAATATTTTCATTCTTTCTTCTTTCTACAAAGTTCTGCCAACATTTCCCTATTCAAGAAGTGATTTTTATTTATTTATTTTACATATGCGTGGACATGCCATCCCCTTTCTTCTTCCAATCTGAAGTGTCAACAAATTAACTTTATCATAATTCTAGGCCTGTACTAGCCACCAGCAGCCACACACCCACCTGCTGAGCACTTGCAAAGGCACTTGTATAAGCTTCTATAAGCTACAAATATAAAAATACACTGTGGTTCAAGGATAGACTTAAAAAAACAGAAGAGACGATCCCAACAGTGACTTCATTTTTGAATTCACGTTGGAAAGCAGTATTTTAGATACCTTAAGCTAAATACAAGGTAATATTAAAATTATGTCAACTAGAAGATTTGCGCTTCCATGCGAGGCTCCTCTGGACTTTCTGTCGGACTCCCGGAACACTCTGCGAAGGCACCCCCTCCGCCAATAGGGACGGTAGACTCGTCTCATGAAGTGTGAAGTCTTTATCGTGTGTCGTCTCTGTGTACTACTGGGAGGGGCCCCGGGTAGACGAGTCTGTACCTAACTCGATACTATTTTGGGGAAAGGACACAGATTTTTCCACCGACGGAACTGAAGAGCACGGGTAAGCCATACCGCAGAGCACGGGTCCTCACCGCAACAGTGAAGGCTGCGCTGATTCAGGAAGTTCGCAGCCACAGGTCTCTGGGTGTATGAAAGGCACAGGAGCTACTTTTGCCCTTTACGTGCGCCCTATGTCCCTGCCATTACGAGGGCCTAATGCTCTAATTAATTTGAGGTTATCTGGGCTTAGTCATACTAATCACTACATTGCATAACTTTACAGCGGTGAGTAAAAGCCTAAGCTGGAATTGCACACCTGGGATTGGCTGTAGTTGTTGGCAAAGAGCAAAATACGAACTTTAGACTGGCACCCCTGCCTGGACAGTCCAACATCAGAATCTACACTACTGATACTACAGCATGGGGAAATACATTGGGTTCATTTACTTTATTGGGCCTAAGTGCTTTGAAGGCATTTAAGTGCTAATGCATTTATCCCTAGGACACCAGGACTAACAGTGATAATGTAAGACAGGGGTGACCCTGTTTTTAAAAAAAAAATGAATGAATAGCTATGCAAATGTTTCATGGCAGAAGAAGAATGCGGCATGGGGTTTGGGTTGGTGCCCATCCTACAAATAATCATGCAGTTGGGAGACTGATAGAAAATAAGTAGCTATTCTCTAGCAAATTGGAGATCACAACTCCCAAATGACTTGAGCTTGTGGCCTCTGACATGCCAGGAGTCATTTCCACATTTAAGCATGCTCTTCCTCTGTGGTGCTGCCCGGATAAATAGCGGGCGGACAGAAACCCGCCGAACAAGTGGGTGGTATGCAGGAATATCTCACGCTGACCAAGAGTCAGCCGGGTGCTCAGACAGTGGAGCCGGGGCACAGGACAAAAAAGGCTCCGAAAATACCTAGGCTGAAACCATCTGTCTGCAGAACCACCTTCCACCAAGGGTGTTCAGGTGAATTATAAATAGGAAAACACTAAAGAGTGATAAAAGTGGAACTTCCCCAGACTTTTAAAATTCAGGTATGTATATGCTGTATGGTATGTATGTGTACACATGCACACATGTGTTCAGTGTGCTGCGTGTATAGGTTAAAGGACAACTATGGTGTCAGCCTTTACCTCCAACCTCGTCAGAGACATTGTCTCTTGGTCACTGCTGTGAAGGCCAGGTTAACTGGCCTGATCCACAGGCTCCTCTTTGCTATAGCAGATGGCTTTTTAACAGGGTTCTGGGGATTTGAACCCTGATCCTCGTGCTTGTATGAAAAGCATTTTATCCAAACTCCCAAGTCTGCTTCCTTTTTAGAGTCTTTATTAGAAAAAAAGGAGGGAAAGGAAGAAAGGGGTTATCAAGTAGATCTAGCCTAGAAATGATTGGTCTGTTATATACATACAACTCAGTCCAGTTTGGAAATCAAAATCAAAACCAAACTAGAAGCCTAAAGGGCATTAGATACCAAATCGTCTCCCCATACCCCTCACCCTAGTCCGCCAGTAATAGAGATACGAGAAGTAATTTCACTTTTAATCTTAAGATGAAGCTACATTTGAATTAAATAGGTCTGATAGTGCACGTCCACAGTAGTTCCAAACTGCAACTGTCCTTTATGCCAGAGAACTCAGACAAGATCCTTCCTTCCAGTGTGTGGAATGAGAATGGTATGCTATAACATGGAAAGGGGCGGTCATTTCCAAACCCCGTAAGTTAATAAATACAAAAAAAGCCGTGCAGCGTCGAGATCAGGTAATCCTTGATATGTTATAAGAGGCTCCTTGGCTCCTAAGAAGGTAGTCTCAAGTCCAAGGTCTGTTCTGAATTGCTGCTCCAGCCAAGAACTGGTCCTGGATGCTCCCCCCCCCCCCCCCCCCCCCNCCCGCAACTTCAGCTTAGCCTGACAAAGATTAGCGTCCCAAGCCTCTAGTTTCTAACCATGAAAGCTGAGTACTCTCCTCACCTTCACAACTCAGGGAAGAACACAGGTGATAAAGAACACACAGCAAAGCCTGGCATGGTGGGGCACGCCTGTACCTCAGCACTCAGAGGTGAGAGAGGAACAGCTGTGTAAAGCCTACATAGTGAGCTGGAGACCAACTGGAAGCTACGAGAGACTCTGTCTCACCTCAAAGATGAACCTGGAGTGGGCAGGGCATGCCATTAACAGCACATTGTCAGCTTACCTGTTTCAGATGCTTCTCTAAAGCCCAGGCGGGACACAGATGACCACAGAGCAAAGATGGTGGTGCTTTCCTTGTTTGGCTGCCATTATAGAGAAGGCTAAGCTGTCAGGTTGATTGTGACGGGTGAGGCTGCAAACACCTAGGCCACCCTTAAGTCCTGTGGTTTGCTCTAAGAGCTCACGCAGACGCTGGCACACACCAAATCTACTGACTCAGCAATTCCAGCCGCTCCACTCACTGCCCTTTGTACGGTACACAGAGGGGCCCCATCCATCCGACCTCTATGGTAAATCTCAGTGCTTTCCAAACAGTTCTTAGCTCCCTTGAATCTGTGGAACAGATCCTATCTGCAGTGAGCTGACTCATCCTAAAGAAAAGCCTAATTCAAAGGTCAGTCATCCTCAGGGGACTGACATATTTTTATCTTTTCTTTTTTTCAGAAAATATTTGTATTTCAAATGCCAGTGCCACCAGGTTAATTAACATATATGACCAGAATACTATCTGTAGGTCCATGTAAGAGACCTTAACTATTAACAGCGGAGGGTGAGACACTGAGGCCAATTGTGCAGACTGACTGAATGTGTGCTTGGTTAACCTGATAAGCGAATGAGAGAAACCCAAATGATAAGGTCCACACTGGTAAGTGTTTTTCTATGCACATGAGGTTCATGCTTTCTGGGCAAACCACTCAGCCCATGACAAATTAGCTAAGGTGCTGTTCCAGGCAGCACGAGCAGCCTGTACTGTCAGTTCTCCCCCATGTCTAGATTTAGTCTATTTAGAAAACAGAAGGCAAGTAAGTTTCCTTTTCTCTAGCCTGCTAACTGGCTGATGAAAGGCCCAGAGGCCCAGAATATAGCAGAACTATTCAGGGGGTTTAAAAACCGTGGGTGTATGTGTGGGGCCCTGTCACTTTGTGGACTGGGGCTGTGGCACAAATCAGAAAGACAAATGGTAAGAGGTGAGCATTGTGTGCTCCGGCAGGGAGTGGACTTGGATCTACAGAGTCCCTGTCGTTCCTCATTCCTTACTTTATATGGGAAGAATGTGACTTAAGTATATTTTAGTAACAGGGACACCTTTAACTGTGTGCCAAATATCCTAAATGCTTTCCATATGGTCACGAGCCTCATAACACATTCTCCCAGGGAAAAGGCCTGCGTACGTAGAAGGCGGGACGGCACAGTTCCTAGCTACATAAGAAGCTGTACTAACTACCTAGGTGAGCCCAGGTACAAGCTGATGTCTATACGATGACCACATCACCCAATGACACATTCCAAAGAAGGTAACCTGACTGTAAAAGAAAGCATGACCACAGCAAACTTAAAACTTTCTCCAGTTGCGAACCCAACAGTGGACTCTCTGCTAGCTTCTGCTTCCGTGTAATTTTCATCCCTTTTTCTTTTTTTTAGATTTACTTTTATTATTATTATTATTATTATTATTATTATTATTATTATTTTGTTTTTTGAGACAGGGTTTCTCTGTGTAGCCTTGGCTGTCCTGGAACTCACTCTGTAGACCAGGCTGGCCTCGAACTCAGAAATCCGCCTGCCTCTGCCTCCCGAGTGCTGAGATTAAAGGCCACCACGCCCGGCACTTTTAGTATTATTTTTAATGATGGGTAGGTGTATGTATTTGCATGTGAGTAGGCAAATATGAGTTAAGGTGCCCACAGAGTAGACTGTTTGGGTCCACTAGAGCTGGAGTCACAGACGGTTGTGGGCTGCCTGACGTGGGTGCTGGGAACTGGACTCAAGTCCTCTGGAAGAACAAGTGCTCTTCAGAGCTGAGACAGCTCCCCCCACCTTTCTCCTCAGCGCTCCCATACCTGCTCAAGGTCTCCTGAGTTGGACATCACACTGCCAATTCCATTCGTGGTCCAACGGGTGCCCTTTAGCAGGATCGGGCCCGTCACTTTGACCACACTCACGTGAAATTTAGACACTAAAACTCAGGTGGAACGATCGCAGTGGAACTGAAGCATTTTTAAAGACTGGGCCTGGATCTTTATAAATGGCCAGCGAGTATTTAAATACTAACGGAGGATAGAGTGCAGCTTCGGCGGTTAGGAATGCTTGGTGCTCTTTCAGAGGACCTGGTTTTGGCTCCCGGCACCCACATAGTAGCTCACAAAACAAAACTTTTGCTTTGTTTGTGACTACAGTTTGTGACTATGGTCCCATGGGTTTAATGTCTTCGTCATATGACTGCCACCACATGACCTGTGGTACACATATATACACGCAGGTAAAATGCTCAAACACATAAAACAAAGCAATTTTTTAAAAATTTAAAATACTAATTTGGGCTGGAGAGCTAGCTCAGTTGGTAAAGCCCTTGTCATATCCATATAAGACCTGATTCCCCAGGGTCCACACAACGAGACCAGAAATGGAGGCATGTCCCCGATACTGAGAGTGAGACAGGTGGGTACCTGCGTTCTTGTGATTGAGTTTTGTTATATAGCCCAGGCTGCCCTCAATCCAAGTGGCTTCAGAGTGCTAAGCAGGCTACAAGCTATAGGCAAGGTGGTGAATCACCTCTGCCAAACCAGTGCCGGCTTGGCTGGCGAAAAGAGGCCAGAGTGGAGGTCTGGGTCAAGAGGCCTCCATCACTGAACTCCTGACAGCGTCTTCGTTCCTTGCTTGGACCTGTTGCTATTAGCCCACTCTGTTACACTCAGTTATTTTTATAAGTTAGTGAAGTCGCTTTTTATCTCTAAGGCACGTACACACACATACACACACACACACACACACACACACACACACACACACTCCCAACCCGCAATGTTTACACAACCCAAGCCGTCAGGGAATTTCTTCTCAGCCACTTCCTGCCCCCACAGCCTAGAGATGTTTGGTTTGGCCTTCTTTAGGGGGTGGTGGGCACACTTTCCTTCCGTCCTATTCCTGTCCTCTCCTGTTGTGCCCACCTTGGGTTATTCTGGCCTGATTAGTGTGTGTAAACAGCAGGAGCTGGCAGGATTCCCGAGGTCAGCCACAGGCGATATTGTACTTCTGATAGGGCCGGGCATTAGGAGAGCTCTTGTCCCATGAGCCCAGGCTAGCAGAAGAGTTTATACATTAAGGGAAGAGTTACACATTACACTGGAGACATCTTGGCAACGGCTGCGGAGCACAGCTAGACGCAGAAGCACAGCCTCCCTCCCAGACCCAGATGGTGCCAAATGAAGACCGTAAATCATGTAATGACACTCCTCCGATGTGGGAAACGGTCACCTTGTACTCTGAAGACCATCATTTTGGTGGGTAGGTGGGTGTACTCCTGGCTGAAGTTACTCATCAGTTATGACAATAAACTCTGTCAAAAGCACTAACCTTATGAATTCTATCTTAACATCCTGTGTACATGAGGGTAGCTTATATTTCTCAGGTCTCAAGAGAACACATAAACACACAGGAGCCTCCCCAGCGGCCCTCCACCCTCTCGCCTCCCACTCCTCATTTTTTATACAGGGTCTCACTATGGGGTCCAAGTTGGCCTCAGACCCTTGATTCTCCTGCCTCAGCTTAGTAAGCACTAGGCTTACAGGTGAGGTGTGCCACAGCTTTTTGTATTTAGTCGGATTCCACCGAGATGTTCCTCTTCAAAGGCTGGTTCTCGAGACGTGCGCAACGCGGCGCGTGAAGGCTGTGCGGTGCCAGCCTAGCAGAAGTGGTTTTAGGAACGCACTCTTGCTCACACACTACCCGAGAGCAGGCAAGCTGCCCAAACGCCACTTCCCAAGCATTTGCCAGTTTATTTATAAAGTGGGGATTTGACACCTTTTCCCTTCCTATCTCAGAGCCTGTAGTATATTTGTAGGACTTTGACATTTTTCGGTAGGAGCTGAGTTCTAACTGCATAACACACTCAGTTTTTGATAGGTTGATGGAGTTATTTCTAGAAATCGGAGCTCTGTCTGAGATAGAAGAAGAACAAAGAGGGTATGGGGTAGCTCTTCACGAGAGTAAGTATTTCTGGCTATTACAGTATAGTGCAGGGTGAAAGTGCCTGAGAATGACACGACCTTGGGTGGGTCACTTTACCTCTACCACCCACCTACCACCCACCCATCCCCCATGTCCTCCCTACCCCCACCGCACCCCACCCCACCAGAGAATGGCCAAGAGAAGATACCAAAACACGTTTCCTAGAGCCATTGTAACGGCTGTGGCGTGCTCTGTCTCTCCCTCCCCTTGCCAAAATAATAAATGAGCGCAATTAAAAATGAATTTAGAGAATCATCAGTGAATTAAAATGCTCCTCAAGGTCCATGCTTGGGAAAGGCACCTTCTGTGTGGTGACCAATATGGATCTCCCCTAAGAAGAATGCCCTTAGGCGGCCCTGGAGGAGGAACTGTCTAAGCTTGTTCTTTTCCCTCTAACCTGGACATAGTGCAGTGATCTGTGCATTGTTTGAATAAGCTACATTCTCCAGTCACGTGTCTGGGCCATGCAACGTTCTCACGAGTCCTTTGCGCTTTCTTGAGGGTTTCGTTCCAGGGTTTTTCTCTGAAGAGCTACATCCTAACAGTAAGCTTCTCACGAGGTGACCCTGGTCTTGTCTACACTGCTCTGTCTCATCACACAATACAGTGCAGTGGGCCAGGGGCCTTTTGAAAGTATTAATAATTAAGCGCTTTTATTCTCATAATTATGCTATTAATTAATAATACTGTGGAGTAGGTGGTAGTTTGCAGAAGGGCTGAGGATGTGGCTCAGAGGCAGAACCTTGGTCCTGTATAGAAAGGCCTGGGTTCCAGGCCTCGGACCACAAAAGAAAAAGACTTAATGAAGTCGGATGTGGCAGCAACCAAAGGAAACAAGGCAGCATGCTTTAGTCTGTAAGTAAGGTGTACGCAGCTTTAGTCTGTAAGTAAGGTGTACGTATAGAGGTCCACCTAGTATGATCTGAGGTGTGCCAAATCCAGACCGACACGGCCCCTCCTTTTCCTTGGAAATTACTAGCAATCAAATTACCATTTCGGAATCTGGCCTTGTAACTCAGAGAAGGCCTGAAATACAAGATAATTTAAGGGAAGGAGTTAGTGGGTGTATCCAATTGACAAGTTATCAGCTGTCCCCGAGCAAGAACCCAGCATCAACAGTGCTTAAAATAAAACAGCAGTTGTCATCTGAAGAAAAAAGAAAAATAAGGCCGAGGGGTCCACCCATAATCCCAGCACTTTGGGGGCTGAGGAGGGAAGGTTACAGATTTGAGACCAGCTTGGGCTACAGTGAATTTGACTGAGCTCAGCCTGGGTTACATAATGACTTTTAGGCCAGCCTGGGCTTTACAGCAAAACCCCAAGTGAAAGAAAAAGGGACAAAAAGGGGAAAACGGGTGGGGAAGGCATAGGGGAGGGGGAGAGTTTTCAGCTTGAATGATGAATGTCACCCGTCATCCGGGCAGCATCCTTTAAATCAGGCGCCCCAGGAAAGCTGAATGAAATACCCTTACCTACTTCTTGGTTGGGATAACTGTTCTCCAGTGAAGTGGATGGGCTGTGAGCAGGTACTCTCCAGGAATCCTTCACTTCTCTATCTGGATTGACCAGGCACAATCCCAACAGAGTGTGGTTATTGAAATTTAAATTGGTCTAGACTATTGGTTGATAGTACAAACTCTTGGGCAAGACTTCTGCTCACAACTTGGTTCTTCAACTTCTTTTGGATGTGTACTCACATAGAGTTCCTTAAACTAGGGCTCTCCCTATCTGTCTGTCTATCTATCTATCTATCTATCTATCTATCTATCTATCTATCTATCTATCTATCTACATATCTATCTATTGGCTCATGGGACTGTAGAGAAACTTAAAGAGCTAGGGGCTATATTCTGAGAATATGGTACACATTGAGCTATTTGGTCATTGTATGAACACTGCAGGCTGCACTTTCACAATTAAAACGAGTACAGCCATAAGTTGTGCTGCACGGAGTCTGAGTCTGTAATCTCAGCAGGGGAGGAGGCAGGAGCAGTGAAAGTTAGAGGCCAGCCCAAGACCTTGTCTTGAAAATGGGGGGTGGGGAGGATGGTCTGGAAAGATGGCTTGGTTAGTAAAGTGCTTGCTACGCCAAGGTGAGTTCTATTCCTATCACCCATATAAAAATTTGGATATAGTAGCACATGCCTATAAACCCAGCACTGAGGAGGAGGAAAAAGATGGATCCCAGGTGCTCTCTGGATAGCCAGTCTAGCTGAATTAGAGAGTCCAGGTCCAGCACAAGAGCTGGTTATGAAAAAGATGAGCAGAGATGGAGGAAGATACCCAATGTTGACTCCTGGATTTCACATACATGTGTGCACATACGTGAACATTTACACATACATACATACACACACACACACACACACAGAGAGAGAGAGAGAGAGAGAGAGAGAGAGAGAGAGAGAGAGAGAGAACAAAATGACTACAGTGTCACTGTGCAGTCTTAGGGGACCAGTGCCACACCTGCCGCCTACAGCCAACTAAAGCGCTTCCCCAGGCAGGACTGCTAATAGCTGAGGTTACGACGACGACATCTGCACACACTCTTCCTCACACGGCCCTAGCTCCCTTCATCACAGGATCAAGTCTTTCGCTGAAGCTTTCCTCTCCAGCAGTGCGAGTGGGGGAGCTCATCTGAGATGGTCACAGAACAACAATCTTTCCTTCCTTCACGTGTGTATGTGAGGATCCCAGTAACCGAGCTATGTCCATAGATGGATAGAATCTCTTTCATCAACAAACTGAAGTGTTTCTCAAAATTTATTCCTCGAGAATTCCACATGTGTATGCAATGAAAAGTGACCATATCTACCTTACTGCGTGTCTTCTTCTCCTTCTTAAAGCGATTCAATAATTACTATTTTCTATTTGTATATGAATGTGGGGCCATCCACTGGAGCATGGACAACCTATCAGTGTCCACTCCCACCCCTAGAATAGATTCTCTTCCAATCGCTATCAACTGCTCTGTAGTTACAACTAGCTACAATAGCTCTGTAGCTAGGGTGGGACCTCATGAGCTCCTCCCCGACCCATGCTGGAATTCTGGCTAGCCTGATTTTTGTTTGGGTCTCATATAGATAACCACAACTGCAACTTCAAGTGTGCAATAGCTATGTCATGTCCTGAGAGAACATTTCACAGCCCTCTTCCCCATCATTCACAGCCTTCCTCCCGAGCCTGCACAGGCCTCCTCCCCATCCTCCTTAACCCTCCTCCCACCTCCAGCTCTTGCATCCTTTCTGCCACTTTTTCTCAGATGTTCCCTGGACTTTAACTGGAAGGTTGATAACGATGTCTCACTTAGAGCCAAGTCCTCAGCACTCACTGATTCTTGCACTTTGACCACTTGTAAGACACATAACTGACTTTGACCACTACAAAAGAAGGTTCTCTACCCAGAGTTGAGAACAGCCCAGATCTATGTATGGAGATAAACATAAATATTTAGCAGAAAAGATCCAGAGCCGTAAGGAGCTTAAGGAGAGAAGATCCATTCATTACAAGAGACATTTTACTTTTAAAACTTTCCAATTTTGGAAAGGGGGGGGGAACCTTTGCCCAGTGAAATACCCAGTTTTATATTTCTCCCCAGTTTGAAATTCTAGGTGTGCCGACTCTACTAGAAATTACAGTGAGAATTCCTGGCAGCCCCCTTCCAAGAAAAGCAACTTTTAGATCAATGATCTCCAAAGACAGGGTTTTAAAAATATTTTCTGGCTTAAGAATTCAGCAGAGTTCCTTCCAAAATTGAGCATAATTCAAAAACTAAAAACATAACCAAAATAACTTGAAACTACTAAAGCTTTGCTGTTGCAGGCATACATCTTATTGTTTCCGTGGAAATTCTGACACCTTTCCAGGTGCAAATAAATATCATTTCCACTACTGTGATCTGTTCAAAGTTCCCAAAAGAACTTAAAGAAGGAGTTTTTTTTTTTTTCTCAATTATAGGCAACTCTAAAACTCCAATAACTGAAAGTCGATTACCAAATGATTGACTACTAAGACCAAGGGTAAGCGACCCCCTGGGCAGAAATGAAGTACAAAGGGCGCATTTAGCATCTAGGATGGTTCATAGGATCATCAGGCCAATTGGAAAAAATAATCATTAAAGTAGATTTCTAGACAATTTAAAACTGCTGGGGATTGGTTTGGACCAGGCAAGCTACCAATGACCTTTCAATCACTTCTAAGTTTAGTCTCCCAGTTCTCAAGCTCTTGTCCGCTGCCCACATAGCTCGCTAGGCGTTGGAAAGACCCATCTTGGAAAGAACATCTGGAGCAATGGTGGCTGAAGCCAGGTTCAAAAGGAGGACAAGACCTCTGCTCCAGGGGAGGCAGTGCACAGCCCAGGAAGGAGAAAGCGGCTGACTGAAAACAGCAACACCCACTTTTTTAGAAATGTGGTTTGTGATGATCCTGTCCGGGCTCCCTTCCAGTCCCCAGAGAGAAGGTAAGCAGCTATGTTGAGCAACAGCTTCTGGGATCTCACAGGCCTTCAGATTTAGATGAGGTAGCCAAGGGCTTGACAAGCCTACCCCCTGGGGCAGCTCTGGTGACAATGCTGCTTTTTCTGTTGCTTCAGCTGGGTCCCAGGTAACACAAAGACCAACACTGTTGAAGCCGGTGGCTCATCTCCTGCTTATTTTAAAGCCCACGAAGGATCCTAGGTGCAGATGTCCTGGTGCCAGTAAAACCCCAGTCCACTCTTAGGTCGTGGCACAGACTAAGTTCTGGAAATTCTAGTGGAGACTTAGCACTAAAAAGAATTAGCTTGCCACAATCATGATCATTAAAAGTGAGATTCATGTCATGTCCATTGAACGCCTTGCCCTGGACTGCTCAAGTCTGAAAATACAGAGGCTGTTAGCTATTTATGGTAATGGGCAGGCTAGTAAAGGCACCGGTCATCTATCATAACATGGTGGGCTATTGGAGTAGGGATGGTGTGTGTGTGTGTGTGTGTGTGTGAGTTTGTGTGAGTGTGTGTGCACACACAAAGAGGGAGAGATAGACAGACAGACAGGGACAGAGAGACAGAGAAAGGTAACTGCTTGCTTTATCTCTCCTCTAGATATGGGACCTGGAACAAATTCAGAAGTGAAATAAACAAGTATACATTGCACAAGCAAGTGTGTCATGCGCAGAGACCTTCCATGGGTAGCTAAAATGGTCCCCTGCATGGAACTAGCTGGCCTATGCTGGCTCCTGGGCAGAGAGTTGACATGACTTCTAGACCCCGCTGAGCTTATGATACCCTGCAAAGCCGGGACTATCTCATGTACCTGTAGACTGTCATCCTCCTGTAGACTGGTCCTTCCTTCAGAGAACGTAAACACTGGTCAGCAAAAGGCTGGAAGGTGGGGGGAAGGGTGGCATCTAGTCCTCAGCCCTGTTCTATCTTCTTTCTTTTCTGACAACTCTTTCAGCAGCCTCAGCGTTGGCAGCAGGAAGGAATTAGGAAACCAAACATGATCTTCATGGTGATTACGTGCGGTTACAATGACAGGCACTCATTCACTCACTGGCTCACACCAGGGCCTGTGTTCACAATATGCCTATCCTCCATGAGCCTCACAGGCATCTGTAAAGAGCAAAGGTGGCTAGAAGGATCCTGTACAAAAATGTGAAGAGGGGCTAACCAAACAGTTAACCACATGCGCACTGTTGGCCTGCAGGGCCCAGATAAGAACCACTGTCCAACCCTGGACAACTTATCGGCCATCCTTGACCTCGGCCTCCCTACCTGGGGAATGGAGATAGTCACAGGATCCCTCACAGGCTACAAACACGCACCTTGTGTGACAGCCATGGCTTCATCACTGCTGGTAGCTACACAAGTGATCAGAGCAGAGACTGCTGGGCCGGGAGAGAGTGAGCTCATCTGGGCTGGGGCTTTGCAGGGGAGGGAGGGGAGGTGGGTTTCCATGATTCTCTGCATACATAGCCTTGAGCAACTCAGCCCCTCATTCACTGGGTTCCTCTTGAGCAGACAGGATGACAGTGGCTGCCTCTCAGGATTACTGACAGGGTTAGTACTGTGATCACCACAGACCCCACAACCAGGGATGTCACCATCCAAGCCAAGCCAAGCAAAGCAGTGTCCTCAAGACAGATCCAAAAGGGAATGTGTTTTTGTTTGTTTATTTGTTTCTGTTTGATAATGTCCTTGACATTAATGCATCAAGCGGAACTCATTGATATTTCAGGTGCTCATACAATAATTCATTTTTGTGGAGACAATGTTTCTAATTGGGATTTTTGTTGTTGTTGTTAAAATCTGGCTTTATGCAGAGTTTGTTAAATTTTAAAATGCTTCTCTATTTTTAATCCTGTTGAGGCTAAAGGAGATGATGTTGCCAGTAGAGATGAATGTCGTACTTCTGTTAAGTCCTTACAATAATTCGTGTCCTGGCAGAGCGCGCTCCACTAAAGGGAACCTTTTGTAGCTGTGACAGTCCACACCCAGAGCCAGCCTGGTGCATGCTAAAACGCTCCTCCGGTCGAGCACTATTGACTTGAAGATCATCTTTACAGCTGGGTCATTAATCTTCATCGGCGCCCTTTGTGTGTTAGGTGGTCAGAAGAGCACACAGCCCACGCTCTTTCTTAATGGGCATCTGCTTGTGCATCCTATGTGTTTGGATGCTAGGGTTCTGGCAGATGTCCCTTCTGGCTAGTCATTATTTTCCTGTTTGTCTTTCTGCTTAACCAGCCACTCTCTTTGTCTCCTGCCAGGATCATACTTACCAACAATCCTCTCCAGCTCCAGAAAATCATGCCGTGTCGAGCCATGCCCTTCCTAGAGACAAGCTGGCCTGTGCCATGACCCAGGGGACCCAAGAGGGACATGGAAGGAAAAGGCAACAACAGATACAGACTTTGAGGGGTTTTTGCTCAGTTCCAAAGGGGCCATGCCATTTGGCGACCAAACCTTTGCACACTTTCTGAAAAAGGGAATTTTAGAAATAATTGAATTGTGTAATAAGGTACTTAATGAGCATAACAAACCACTCCTCTGTGTGAATTTTTCTGCCAGTACACACAAACTGCAGGTGTGGTAAAACCCAGCCAAGCCCCTCCTGTCCTCTGTTGAGATGTGTTGACCATGGAACAAATCACTATGCACGTGAGGCAAAGGGTGCCCTAGACCAAGCACCAAGGAACTCTGTTTTTGTAAACACCGTGTTCTCTTCAAACAATAACCCAAATAAAAAATGAGTCAGTAAAACCTTAGCAGTGACCCTTGATTAGATTTCCACCCAGTTACCCTAACAGATATCCCAAGGGAATTCTTACTGTTAGTGTGTGGAACCTCTCCTGTCGGTGTAGTGGCTTCCAAAATCGGAAAGCCGCAGCGTAAGCTCACACAGGAGTAGGCGAGCATGAAGGAGCTGCCCGGTCTAGAACCTGAGAACCCGCTGACGGTCGCGCCTGCGCTTGTCACCTTCCTGAGGTGAATCTTAGTGCTCAGTTCAGAAGCATCCAGACTGTGCTCTCATCTCCAGAAAGGAATGATAGTTCTGTTTATCCTCAATGCCGAGAGAAGACAGATAAGGAATGCCAACATAAAACGTGTAACTTAGCACATGGCTCACATGCACATGAATATGGCTCGGTGTCTTCTATGGTGATCTTCTTTGGGCATATGTATGGGGTGGGAGGGTTATGCACGTTTGAGCTGTGGGGTATGCATGTAGTGTGTACTGGTACACCCACACATGTATGTTCATGCATGCATGCAGAGGCCCATAGTTAACACCAGTCACCTTCCCTGATTACCCTCCACACTACTGAGACACAGTCCCCTGATAAACTGGAGCTAACCAACTCTGGAAAGCCTAGCTAGCCATCCACCTTGTCCTGGAGCTCCCCTGTGTGTGCCTGCCAAGCATTGTATTCCAGGCAGCCACCATACCTGCCCAGCTTCCACATAGGTCTTGGGGAGCCAAACTCTAGCCCCTATGCTTTATCCCCAGAGACAGATCCTTAGATCCCCCTACTCATTCTTCTTAAAGAAAGGTCTGCTCATGTTTTTGCCAAGGCCAAGTATCTAATCTCAAACCTTCTTTCCCCCTTCAGAATAAAAGGGGGTTTTGTCTGGCTTATTCGCCAGGGTGGCTAGATTTGATCAGTCTGCAAACTCAGATTACCTTCACTCTGAGCCAGGGGTGGCATTCACAGAGCCCGGGGTTTCTTTCCCAGAAGAAACGCCAGGGGAGCAGA
Organism: Mus minutoides; assembly: GCA_902729485.2. Lineage (NCBI taxonomy): Eukaryota > Metazoa > Chordata > Mammalia > Rodentia > Muridae > Mus > Mus minutoides. Next base: position 1,541,589 of record LR749783.1, on the reverse strand, counting down.
AAACATGAGGGAAGTTGTTGTGGCTCTCACATCTCCACATCTCAGCCTCAATGCTCCGATCTTCACCATAAATAAGATAGCTTGTGGATGTCGTGGATGTACTCGGGATCTGGCATTTATTTTTATCTGGGAATGAATGTAAATATATAACAGCATTCCCAGGCAGGGGTATGGCATGCACTGGCAAAAGTGCCATCTCTCTAACAGACAGCAAGCAGAAACAGAGAGAACGGCCGGTATCTGATCTTTCTGTCACTAAAGTCCATAACTGCCCAGGATGGGCCTCCACGAACACACAGAATTGTCTGAGAATAAGTGAGGGAAAGGGAAAGAAGGTCTTGGTGTTTTAAACTGAGAGCTCCTGGTGTGTCACGATGGAGATGGCATGTCCATCCTCACCATACCTCACCAACACGCCAGGCCTGCGCCTCATGCTACCCCATACATCCAAGGCTCACCAAGGGGGCTGTGTAACTGCAGTCAGGGACCCTGGTGGCGCTGGGGTTTTTTGGATTGATCCCAGGGCCTTGTGCATATCAAGCAAATACTAGAGCACTGAGAGACATCCTCAGCTGCACAGCATTCTAAAAACAATCCGTTTATTTTTAAAAGAAGGAGCACCCTGTCAGTATTATAGGGTGTCGGTGCCCACCATTCTCCACTGGGCTTTGGACATAAACACATTAAGAAAGTTGTGGTTGTTGTTGTTGCTGCTGCTGCTGCTGCTACATTTTCTGAACTGTGCATTTTGTTATCAGGAACAGGGTGATCTCATGGTTTGTTCGGTGACCCATTTAAAGCAAAGGTCAATGCTTTTGAATCGACTACATAGGACTATTTGTAGAAGTGGCAGATGACTGTATTTTTCAAGTTCTCTCTTTTAACTTCTACTGGCTTCCAGTGACGCCCAGACCACCACACTCACTGTCTTTTCCACAGGAGGCCCTAATACCTACAGGCATTACACAGTTGCAGTTACACAGCCGAGGTGCACCCTGGGAGCTGGATCCAAGGACAGCTCCAGAGAGGAAAAGAAACTAGGAAGAGGAGGCTTCTGAAGGAAGCCACAGGAGGAGAACTCACAGCTTTTCAACATTCGTAGCCATCTGACGTTTCACAACCCCTGAAACATGATCCACTGTCTCCCTGATCATGACTGTGTCTCCTTTACCCTACAGTAAAGGCTGGAGCCATCTTACATGTTTTGTGAGGACATCTGTCTGACTAGTGTACATGAGGACGAAAATTGTTTCTAAGGGGCAGACAAGGCTTTACAATCATTGGGCAGAATCCAGAAAATGGCCTGAGGGGTACAAAGCTATACAATATTTTGCTTAAAAAAAAAGAAAGAAAGAAAGAAAGAAAGAAGAAAGAAAGAAAGAAAGAAGAAAGAAAGAAAGAAAGAAAGAAAGAAAGAAAGAAAGAAAGAAAGAAAAAGAAAAAACAAAAAAACCCAGACCTTTGCAATGTGCGCAGAAAGGATCCTGGGAAAAGCAATGATTGAATGAGTTTGTGATGATATTTTTCTTTTTAAATTTTATTCTTATATCAGCATAAAGTATATGTAACAGCCACCACCTTTCAGTGGCACTAACATTCACCTGTACTGTTTGACCATAATCCCTCCCCACACCCCCTCACTCACTTCCCTCAGCCCCTGCTGCTGTGTCTATTCTGTCTCTGTGAATGTGTCGTTTGTCTCTCTGTGTCTGACCTATTTCACTTAGCACGTTATCTCCGAGGGAGATCTCTGTTGTGACGTCTGGTCCCTGAACTCCCACATCCTAGGATTCTGGAATCAGTTGGAATCCCAAAGCTCAGGCCAACACACCACTCAGGGATGACACAAGGCCAAGAGGAGCCAGGAACATGGCACAACACAAAACCGAAGGCTTCCTTAAAATATTAAGAGTTATTTATTCTTGCTGCTTTGTACATCCATTGTACAGTTCTTGAAAGCTAACTGTCAAAATGTCAAAAGGCTGGACACACCTGCAGGAGACAATGTTAAGCGAAATAAAAGGGATTCGTGTTTTATAAAGACACAGTAAACTCTAAGCAATTTCTAAGCCCCCAGAAGATCATAAAAGGCTAAACAGGCCAAAGTCCTCACTAAAATTGGATGGATTCCTAGCAAATAGATCCATAAGAGTCTATTTGCCGCGAGGAAACTGAACACACCACGCTAGCCTGCTTTGAGGTGAGGATGGTAAGTGACTCATTGGTGTGCTCCGTACAACGCTTCACTCACCTGAGACCTGCATGGTCACAGGGCGGGACGTGTTACTTGGCCGAGAGCCTGGCCACTCATGTCCACACCTTCGAGGCTTAGAGATTGCCTAAATGTTTCAGCCTGGAATGAACCACATCAAAGACTCAGCTCACTGGCACATCAGAAGGCTGGGCACAGAGGCAATATCCAAGCAACACCCCAAAGAGACTGGCCCGGAAGGTCCGAGGCAGCTGTGCAATCAGTACTACGGAGTCCTGGGTGACCCTGTGGTTCAGTCTTAGGTAGCTAGTATCTTCTATAGGGATCTAGATGTGCCTCAAGCTGGTTATCTAGTCCTGCAGAACATCAAAAGCTTTAGTTTAAAGATTCTAAGAAAACACGCTGATAAACTTGGTGGGCTGGGCTTGGAAGAGATACAGACAGCCCAGCTGAAGCAGGAGTACCATTTTTCTTCTTTAGCCCCAATCTGAATGATAAGCTCAGAAGGGACCCTTTTCCACCCGCTTGTGATCCTGGAAGGAACACCATGTCACGTAGATGGTAGTTACTCTTCCCTTCCTCATTCTGTATCACCCAGAGCACAATGTCCTGAACTCGTAGAACCCATGAAGAGAAAACCCGTTCTTCCCCGGGAACAGCCTGGGGTTCAGCGTGCTCTGTTCCATAGCTCTCTCTGCTGAGGTCCAACTGCTTCAGTTTAGAGAACTTCAAAGGAATTCAGAGCCTTGAGTGACACTGTGCCCCAGTGCCCTGGGGCAGTGAGAACAAGAGGCGGTTTGGTAGATCTGGAACTGCGTTGCTCTGCGACAGATAGCTGCCTCAAAGGGGAGCCTGTGCAGAACCTTTGGGGTTCTTATTTTATATGATGCACAAGACAGCAATGGGGCGCTCCTCCCAAACAACTCAGGGGATGGCCAAATACAGAGGGCTGGCAGAAGATCGTCTGAGCAGAGAAGCGAGAAACTTCTGTACCCTGCCCTACAGTCTTCTGTTTACACCCAGGGATCCTGGCTCTTGGCTGATTCTTCAGGTAAGGGAGGACAGGGCTACCATTAAAGAAAGATTACATAAGAAGCGGTAACAACAGGGAGTGGTGACCCATACCTTAAATCCAGCACTAGGGCGGGTGGGAGCAAAAATGCCAGGACTTTGAGGTCTGCCTGGGTTACAGAAGGTCATTCTCTCCCCAAATAAACAAAAAGTAACAAACAGAGCTCCGGATGAGGAGGCCGGCAGATCTTTGTGAGCCTGAGGCCAACATGGGAGAGAGAGACAGAGACAGAGACAGACAGAGAGAGAGATTGAGAGAGATATCCCGTTCAGCCACAGTGATAGAATGAGGCCCAGTATGGAAAACAAAGCAAAGAAAACAAAATCTCACCAAAGAAACCCACAAAGAGGAATAAAGGTGTAGCAAGGGTAAACTAAGGAAACAGACAGCCAAGCCAAGCCACAAGACCACGGGTCTGTGTCTTGTACTTAAGGAACACAAGCACAGCTTGAACGCTCTAAGACAAGGGATGTGAACACAGGGATGGACAGCATGCTTTCTTCTTTCCTTTGTCCTTTAAATCGAAGAAGAGATAGAGGGGAGGAGCAGAATGTACTTGAGTCACCCACAAGATCTCCTCTGGAGTCATGTTCTCTTTCCCTGGGAGCACAGCAGCGACTTGGCTGCAGACTCAGAATGGCTTTGCTACTTGGCAGCAGTGATCTGTCTCACACTGCAAAGCAGCCATTGCCCTCATTCCCCTGAATTCAGGGGTAGCCTAAAGTCTTCTCAAATGGTAAACACATCCTAGTTGGCAGCTTTCAGAAACTCTGAGCCTTCCACCCCTTCCCAGCATCCCTTCTCGACAATAAGCAAACAGTCTTGCCTATTTTCAAATGTTTAACAACTACACCGCACTTGCCAGACTTCTGAGTTTAACGTTCTGAGGGAAGGTGAGTTTCCAGCAACCTACAGGACTTCAGAGCTTCTTCCCCCTCAGTTTCCTGGCCACCAGCTTAAAAGAAGTTCAGGAGTCTCTCTTATCCAGGAAGACTCTTGCACTTTCGAGATCCATTGCAGCTTCTCAGGCCGCAGCCTGGATCATTGGAGAAGCACCCATCTGTCTTGGATACAGCTCAGGGATCCTGAGAAACCGGAGAGCTCCAAGGCAACCTCCGATCTCCTCTATTTCCAATTGCAAATGTGAACCGTCTCATCTAGACACAGGTGGTGGCTTACAGACGTGTCCTCTCTGCCATTTGTTTCATTGTGGCAGAGGGCCTTGCTGGTTCACACATGCCTTGGACTTCAAGGATTTTTCATGTTTGAGTCTGAAAGCTGTACCCCTTCACTTCCTAACTCCCTTTTAAGGTAGATCAAGCTCTCTGCCTTCACCTCAGACAGCTGTGTTTTTAAAAACATCTTCCAGGGAAGACAGGAGCCATAGTGTTTGGAACTATTTTCTCCTTAAAACTATCCCCCCACCCTCCCAGGAGGAGGAAATTCTCACTCATCTATAGTATTGTTGACTTCTTCATGCAGTTCTACTCCTGTTTACCTAAGTGGGTGAGGAGGGAAAGGAGAATGGAGGGCAGTCAATAAAGAAAGCCCTTTGTCTGAAACTCAAATTTCAAAGACTTGAAGCAAGGTATCCGACCACTTAGCATCCAGATAAACGGTGCTGATAGAAACAGGTCTCCCAGTGACTCCATTGTTACCTTGGTAATGAATAGAAATGGGTGTTGATCTAGCCCTTCATTTAATTAGCAGGTGTGGAAGACTTTAGCAGAGATGAGGAACTAGGTCTAAGGTGTCTTCTTCCATCTCCTTGTACCTGAAACTCCACTGTGCTGAGGGGCGAAGATGCCATTGCTGACCACAGTCTGGTTTGATGTGTTTGAAACAGGGTCTCTGTGCTTAGCCTTATGTGCCCTAGAAGGCACTAGGTACACCAGGCTGGCCTTGAACTCGGCGATCTACTGTCTCTGCCTCCTGGGTGCTGGGATTAAAGGCCTGCGCCGCAGAACCTGGCTGTCTGGCTCACCGTAAACATTAAGAAAGACTGTGAAGAGAAGGCAGTGCAAAGAGAACCAGAAGGAAGATGGTTATTTTAAAAGTTTAAAGTCTGTCCCACAAATGTCTAGGAATACTACTCCCAGATGGGCCTATTGATTTTCTCCTGTAATCCCACAGCTTGGATTGCAGAATCGGGAAGAGTGGAGTTATCCGGGGCTATAGAAGATGTCTCAAAAACAAAAGACACACACACACACACACACACACACACACACACACAATCACTCCTATGAGTCAAGTGTGTCAGACAGCACTTCTAACTGTGTGTGAATTTCCTATCACTATATAGAATGGAAGGGATGCAGGAACATCTGAACAGCACACTCCTCAGGCACATGTGGGGAGCAACAACCTGTGGAGAACGGGTCGAGACACAAGGACCTGGAAGCTTACCTAATAGTCAGTTGTATGTGATTTTTATCCCCTCACTTATAAAAGGATTTCTCCCTTCTTCTCTCCTTCCACCCTAACTCTCTCTCTCTCTCTCTCTCCCTCCCTCCCTTTCTTCCTTGCTGGAGAATGAGCCTAGGGCCTATGTACTTCACTGCAGCCTTGCTATTGTTTCCTGTGTGGGTAAAGGGATAGTAGCTCAAGAGTAAACAGAAAGACTGAGGTAGTCAACTGATATAGTTTGGGGTCATTTCTACCAAAAACATCTCATTCAACACCAATTACTAACCCAAAAAGCAGAAGAGAGGGTATGCGCCCACACACACACATACACATGCCCACACAGACACACACTCCTGACACCTAATGAGAAGAACTGCTAAGCATGAAGGAAAGCTGTTGGCTTTGGCTATCGTCTTACAGGCTGTCTTACGATCAGCCCCTTTTCATCGGCACTGTACAACTCCCCAGGACAGGGAGGATGCCAGTTACCCACTCAAGGCAGAGCTCCCATCACACTGAGGAAGAGAAGGAAGCCCCCAAATGAATGAGTAGGTAGATAGTAACAAAATCATGGGGAAGATAAGGAAAGAGAAGGTCCCGGGTGGTTCTAACAAAAACTCCTTTGTAGAGGAGGCCAGAGATGTGCAGCTGATGCAGGGCTGGAGAAGAAAGGGCTGACTACCCTTGGGTCCTTAGGGACCTGCCACCTACAGTAAAGGCAGGGAGCCTGCTTACAGTACCACAAGGTGAGCAAAAATCAGACAAAGGCAGGCACGGAGGGCTTCCAGGGTCCTCCTGCCATCTGGCTCAGCGCAGGTCTGTTCCTTCAGATCCTAACAACTGCTGTAGGTGTAGCAGGGAGCCGCAAGCTGCCGCCACCCAGGCTTCCAAAGCATGGGGGGCTGGAAGAGTCTGCTTGCTCTGGAGCCTGTCTCCCTGACAATCTTAGGATAAAGAGATTTTTCTCCTACTCAATATGGAACGAACATATGCTTTCAGACAACCACCGCTCTCGCACTATGAGACTCTAGGAAATTGACAGTAGAAAACCCAGCGAGGGTTCTTATTCAATTTTTAGGTTTATCACTGCATTCTAGAAAGGAGAAAATCTTTATCACGATTGCACCTTTTTTTTTTTTTGCAATAAGCTGCAATAGTTACCAAGAATGGACTGCTGTATTCTGAAGAAGGCTGAATTACAAATGATTTTCAGTCTGTTGAAAGATGGCTGGTTACATTGACTCCCCCCTCCCGCCTCTGTCCAGCCTCTGTCCAGAAGGCCAGAGCACAAACAAACCCCGACACCATCTAACAGGAGAAGGAGAGAGAAAGGTGTTTCCATGCCTCTGTGTTGCCTACTCCCAGTAAAAACAGCAGCACATACATAAGCTTATTCCTCACTGTGGGAAACCACAAAGATATGCAACTGTGTGGAATTCACTGCAATTCCACAGCTGTGTGCAGTTCAGAGCCACTGTCCCATCTCCCAGAAGGTTACAGGATCAATTCAGAACCACTGTCCCATCTCCAGAAGGTTACAGGATCAGTTTAGAAGTCTCTCTATCACCTTCAGGGCAAATCCACGCTTCACTTTCTAAGGTCTCGGTTTTACACTGCATTCCTTGTTTAACATTATCTAGCCTATTTCAACCACGGTGTAAATATTTTAGTTCGGGCTGGTGGCGACCTCAAAAGAAAACCACCAAAATGCTGCCAAGGTTGTGTAACCAATGGCTTAATAATCTCTGTAAGGAAACATTTGCTCTTAAAGCACTAATGGAGGAGGGAGGAGAGCTTTCGTTTACAAAACAGATCTGTATATTTAAACACACCACGCTTATTACTGCCCCTCCCCGCCCCCCAGACCTGCACCTGCGCCCTGGTTGCAGCCTAGCATATCAGATTTCTGTTCTGTCCCGATCTGCACACAGGTGAGCCCCAGATACATTTCTCTTTTGTTGCCTCATAGGAAGCTGGGGGAGGGAGGGTACTCTGGTTCTATTTCTGACCACGCTCTTTCTCTTTGTGTAATGGTGATAAAATAGAATCCTCACATCAAAGGGATATGTCCCTCCAGTGTCACCCCCACACACAGATTCTCCCCAAACGACCACTGTTTACACTGCCTGAACAGAAAACGACTGCCATTTATTAAGGGACTTACTAGCTACTTTCTTGGAGAGGGAAGCTCCAAGAAGGGCTCCTGGTTGTGAGCCTTCTCTATATCCTTTACCACCTCCTACCTGGCTTCCCTGCGATGGACCCTCTGGGACTGAAACCTGTGCCTGCCAACTTCCTTCCCTCAAGAGAAACTGCCTCTTAAAGAACAGGCTTTATCTCACTAGAAAAACCTTCTCCACCGAACACAATAATAAAATTGTTTTCAAACCGAGTATGGTGTCCACACTGGTGATTGGCAATCTCAGAAGGCTGAGGCAAGCTTCAGGTCAACCGAGGGTACATAGTTAGACCCTGTGTGCTGTGTGCACGTTGCAGAATGGCTGCAGAAAGCAGCCAGTTTCAGCAGACATTAGAAGCAGATGCCAGATCCCCCATAGAAGTCCCAGCCATCCCTCCCTGCTTCTATTAGTTTGTTTATATGTCAAATACCCTCAAGCTTTCCCAGTGTACACCCTGAGCTCAGGGTTACCAGGGTGTGTCTTGTTTAGGGAAACATCTAAGAAAGTTGGTTCACCGACCCTACATTCATAGAGAAGAACGGGCTCTGTGTGACAGAGATGGGTGTGTCTGAACTATACATCGGCACCAGACACTTCCATGATTTTCCTTCACTCTGACGTAGCAAGCCCATCTGAAGTTCCTACTGCATACAGAGTCTGTAGGAGAAGACCCCTATGGACAAGGGGTGTGCAGATGACGTCACACAGCAGCCCCGCCCTAGGGGATCATGGGAAGACGGAGGAGGAACAGTGCATAACAGTCCATATAAGACAGAGGCACTGCGTGCGGCACGTCTCAGAAGGGTGGGGTGGGATCAGCGGGACTCCTCTGCCTCCCCTGGAGCCGACTGCTAAGGAGAGGAAAGGGATTCATCACAGAGGCAACTGGGGCAACTCAATCTAAAACTAATGAATGCTTGGCAGGAAAAAAAAACAAACCCTTTAAACAGACTTGAGTTATGAGAAGGTGCTGAAAGGCCAGGGACTGCACTGTGTGCCAGAGGAACTGGCAACTAAGGTCCAGGGTTTGGTTTTTTTTTCACACTATGAATACATTTTAAGAAAATGGTACATACCCCGTATATGAGAGGGAACTGTGCCCACGTTAGCCTAGGAGAGAACGGAGAAGGGGCAGAGAGAGAGATTGGGCACAAGTCAGAGCCACGTGTTAGGAATGTTTGAGGACCAATGAGGGAGGGGCAGAGCCCGCAGTGATGCTGAATGCTACTTGGCTCTTGGGGTAGCTCATGCCTTAATGGTGACCTGGAGCACCCTCACCTCCTTCGTTACGATCTGATCTGATCGTATGTGATCTAGAAAAAGGAAGGAGGCTTAGGCACCAAGAGCATGGGGAGGCTAGCTTGCACGGCAGACTACCAATAGATTATTGAGTCAGGTCTCTGTGCCATCTGCACTGGTCTCCAGGCTCCTCCCCAGTCCTAGAGGGCCCCTGCTGGGAGCACCATGCAGGGTGAAGGAGAGGGAGATTCAGTCATGTTCATGCTCTGCAGACATCTGCAAGCACAGCTCGACTCCTAGGCAGGCCCATCGAGAATGTACTTTGCAAACTGCAAGTGGTCTACACAGGAGAAGTGTGTGCCCAGCAAGGAAGTACAATGCACAGGCTGTCACAAACTGAAACAATGCCCTAGGAGGGGTGGCACACACCTGCAGTCCCAGCACTTGGGAGGTGGAGGTAGGAGGATCTTTTCGAGCTCAAAGTCATCCTGGGCTACAGAGCAACTCTGAGACCAGCCAGGCTACCAGAGACCCTGTCTCAGCCAAACAAAACAACGGAATGAAGACTGTCCGTCTCTTCCGAAATTAAAGTGGGAAAGCCGTGAGCAGAGAGCATTTGCTTTTGTTTTTTCTTATCTTTCTGGGTTTTGTTCTTGTTTTGTTTTGAGACAGGCTGTTGCATCTCAGCATCTCTGACAGGCCTAGAGCTCACTGTGAAGTCCAAGTTGGCCTCAAACTTGCGATTCTCATCATCTTCAGCCTTCTGTGTGCTGGGATTACAGGAGTGGACCAACACACCTGTACCTGTTTCCTGTGCCTGCAACTGAAAATGTATAGGTGTTTTCACTGCGGACAACATGATTGATTTTACATATATATTATACATTACATATTATTATACTATATATTACATGTATTATAATATTATATTATATATTAGAGAATTCCTTTTATTAATGTGTATGTTTTAGTTACAGAAAATATTTTCTTTTGTCCAGCTTCCTAGTACCTAATGAACCTTGTCCTAAATGATGCCTTCTGCATTATTTTCCTAGAAAAGGGTCAGGGAAGCTTAAGCCAAAGGTTATAAACAAGTGATTTTAAATTTACTCTCAGCAAAAACACAGCAATGACATAATGAGAATAGACCCCGAGTGCCCCTGAGGACTAACTACAAATTTGCGGGCATGTAGGACAGGGCTAGGTCCCAGAGCAGGGAACAAGACCGCTAACGTCCAGGTAGCTACTGACAGGGGTCATGAGAACAAGCACGTCTCTAAGAAATGAGATTTATTTTCAGGGTTAAAACATCTTGAATGGGGGGGCTGGAGAGTTGGCTTAGCAGATGAGCGCTCACTGCACTTGAGGGGACCTGGCTGCTGTCTCAGCATCCACTGGTGACTTATGGCCATCCATTAACTCCAGTTCCAGGGGATCGGATGCCCCCTTCTGACCTCCATGGGCATAAAGCACACGCCTGGTATACATAATACACTCTCACATAAAATAAAATACATAAATCTAATTTAAAAAACAAAACAAAACAAAATCTTGAATGCCCTTCCTTGTGACCCCCAGCAACAGGAAATCTGCTGGTCCAAAAACTGACAGCGTGTTCTAGGCGGTGAGTTGTAAGCTCTCTAACACAATGCCCTACCCCAGCAAAGGGCACATTCTCTTCCTTTTGCCCCACTCACCCTCTGTCCCAGCAACCCACACATGGTGTCCCAGGGGGGCTATTCTGAAGCATTGTGCAGAGGGCATAGCTTACCCAGGATACCAAGCTCCCAATCCCTCTCTCTCACTCTCTCTCTCTCTCTCTCTCTCTCTTTCTCTCTCTCTCTCTCTCTCTCTCTCTCTCTCTGTCACACACACACACACACACACACACACACAGGTCCACGTCCACTTCCCAGAATCCTCTCGACTCCCAGGTCTTTGTGGACCAGTCCCCTAGAAGGCTGCCTCCCATTCCCTTCAATAGGAGGTGAAGTGGGTATATGTCATACACATATGAGGTTTTGAAATGATTGCTGTCACAACTGTGAGTCCCAAGCATCAAGAGGACATTTTGATTTTAAATTAATACTATCTCTATGAGCCCTGGCACCAATTGGCTTCCCAGACTCCATTACCCTCCTTGTATGATAATCAAACTAGTTGTTCAAGTTCAGAAGAACAAGGCAGACTTTTTTTATTCTTCTGTAATACTGCTTGCTTCTACGAGGACGACTCATTTGACGGGCGTGGCTTTTCTACTGTTGCCCACTGCACATTTTATTTTTGTGACAGGGTCTCACCGTATATCCTAGGCTTGGCCGATCACGTTTGATCCTTGCATGTCAGCCTCCTTACTGCTGGGATCAGTCATAAGCATGTGCTACCGTGCCCACCTGAGCTTTAACAGTGAGAACTTACAACCATGGCAGACTGGCTTAGAAACCACATCACACAACTAGGCATGGTGGCAGACACCTTTAATCTCAGATGGAGCTCTGTGATTCCAGGCCAGCCAGAGCTACACAATGAGACCCCATTTCAAAAGGAAAAGAAAGAAGTGTGTGTGTGTGTGTGTGGGGGGGTGTTCTGTATGACTTTTATGATTGCAACCAGACTGTAAGGCACAAATAATGCAAACAAATAAATATGAAAGGGTGGCTGCGGAGGCTGGCCCACCTACAGCTGTTTACACAAGCATCTAGACTGCAGAAGGGCAGATAAGTAGCTACACTGATTTAATTCCAGATGGTATCTCTCTGCTGTCACCAGGCTCTGAAGTCCTAATGCAGCCCAACGCCTAAGAGTCACAAACAGTTACATATCTTCCACATCATTAGTTCATTAAGGCAAATGGCTAGAAACTGAGCACACCCTGGTAAAGCATTTGTACATTTTAAAGGAATAAATGAATATTCATAGCACTTGCACTTAGGGGGAAAAAGAACTCTAAAAGATCCCATTTACATTTATGAAGAATGTAGTGGAGTGCTTGAGTGCTTGTGGGGGTGGGGGAGGGACGGGAGGAGAGGGAGAGAGAGAGCTATCAGGATCCAGATACTAAGTATGTTTTTATAGCATCTATCATTCATTCATAATTTGTATTCCTTTTGTCAATTAACTTAAAATATTTTCAAGATCTAATTAATTAATTAATAATGGCTAGAACCCTTTCACAATTCTTATTTAATTGTGTGTGTGTGTGTGTATGTGTATATGAGTGTGTGTGTGAGTGTGTGGGTATGTGTGTAAGTGTGTGTGTCAGAGCATAACTTTCTACAGTTAATTCTCTCCTTGCACCTTGGGGTTCCAGGGATCAAACTTAGGTCATCTGGTTGGTAGCAAGTGACTATACATGGAGCTGTCACCAGCCCTAGAACGGAACTCTTTAAAGATTTATTTATTTCGTGTATGACAGTGGGTACACTGTCTTCAGACACACCAGAAGAGGGCATTGGATCCCCATTACAGATGGTTGTGAGCCACCAAGTGGTTGCTGGCATTTGAACTCAGGACTTCTCGAAGAGCAGTCAGTGGCTCTTGACCACTGAGCCAACTCTCCAGCCCTAGAACGGAACTCTTTATGCTCCCTCACTTAGCTCTCTAAGTTTAGTGGCCCAATCAGCCACCCCGTCCAAGGCAGAGCCATAGTCAAGTTATGATCCCAATAAGGCTATATAGCCACCTAAATGGTGGTAACTGCTATGGCTCCTGATCACTTCCCTTCACTCATCAGCTACACAGAAACCAAAATTATATGTCACAAATGCATGTCCAAACACATTGAACCCTGCTAAGAATGCTTTTTGTTCCATACAGCTCAGGAGAAAGGTCAGACTCTTGGATCACGTCCAACCTCCTGCCCTCACCAGTCCAGCCATGATTCCTGCCCTCAGCAGTCCAGCCATGATTCCTGCCCTCACCAGTCCAGCCATGATTCCTTATCCACCCTCAGTCCTTGTAGGCCCAGCTCCAAGCTCAGTAAACATGTGTCACTCTTCAGCTGGAATGCTGCCTCCCAGAAGAGTTTCCACTCCCTTCAGGTCTCAGCATGAACAGAAGGCCTCCTTGCCTCTGAAGATGGAGGTAGGGCTCCTTCTGGATTCCAGGGCGAGCCCACCCTTCCCTGCCCTTCTCTCAGCCCTGATTCTATTATCTGATAGTTGCTCTACTAGGCAGACTCGCTTGAAGGCAAAGGCTGCTTCAGTCTTCTTTCTGGATTTTTTCCCTTGTGGAAACCAGGTCTCTCTCTCTCTCTCTCTCTCTCTCTCTCTCTTCTTTTTTTTAAATTAATCATTTATTGCTTTACATTTCAAATGATATTCCCCTTCCTGGCTAGCCCTCCACAATCCCCCATCCCCCTCCCCTCCCCTTTGCCTCTGTGAGATGCTCCTCCACCTACTCACCCACTACTGATTCACTGTGCCAGCATCCCCCACCACAGGACCAAGGGGCTCCCCTTCCTATTGAAGTCAGATAAGGCCATCCTCTGCTACATATGTATCTGGAGCCATGGATCCCTCTATACTCTTTGGATGGTGGTTTAGTCCCTGGGAGCTCTCGGTGGTCCAGTTAGTTGATATTGTTCTTCCTATGGGGTTGCAATACCCTGCAAGTCCTTCAGTCCTTCCCCTAACTCTTCCATTGGGGTCCCAACCAATGTAGACAGAAACCAGGTCTCTTTATGCTGTCTAGGCTGGCCTTGATCTCCCAGGGTCCAGAGAGCCTCCTGCTCTGTGTGGGACCATCATACAGCTTTCTCATTGACTAGCTCTTTGCCTGGGACATCATCAGTATCCAAGAAACACAGCCTCTACCATTCTCAATTTCCACTCCTCAATAATAAAAAATGTTCCAAAATACACAGGAAGTGCCCAGGGAAGCCAGCCACTAAGCAGCCCTCGTACATCGTCTCACAGCACTCTGGTGTGTTCCTGTCATAACTGTTGATAAAATTCAGAAATGTTTGACATTTGTAGTGAAGATCTCAGTGGAGCTGATGGCTTATGGTGGTAGCTACAATCCCTAGTCCTGTGTCAAACAGGATATCTCATAATGAAAAGAAAATGAAATTTAACTGATCTCTAAAAAAAAAAAATCACATTACTCAAATTTTAGTAACCCAATCAGCACACATAGAGATGAGAAGACCCAGTCTTAAATGTCCTTTCCACAAGGCAGGTGGGAGGGAGCCAATATGCTGTAATACCCAAATGTTCCAAGCACCTGGTGTTTCTATGCTTCCTGGACCCCTAGTCCAGCTGGCTCTAGTTTCAGAAATCTCCTTAATGAGAATCACTGGGTAGACACAAGGGGGAAATTATCTGCAGAGATAAGCATGGCAGCAAGCTCCAGTCTCGGCAAGACAGCATGCACTCTGTACAGACTACAGACAGCAGCTCTGAGTTCTCAGAGCACGTCCGTGTTCATCTGTTGGCTCTGCACTGCCCCCAAGAAAGTTGGATCACCTTTGTCCCCACCACGTGACAGTGGGAAAGCCACAGACGCCAAGTTCATGTCTCAAGGTCACAGACCCGGTGAGGACAGAAACAGAAGTCGAATCTGGTGTCCTGGCTCCCAGGAGTCTGCACTGTTCCCATGCAACATGCTTGTTTGGATCCACTTGTTCCACTTCCCAGGGAAGGGAGGATAGGGCCACAGGGACAGCTGTCACATCTGCATGGATGGGAAAGCCCCTCTGCTCCCGCTCTCTTCCCTTCCCCACTCTTCCAGCCTACATAAGAGGCAATTGCAGGAAAGATAGAAGATGCTGTGCTCATCACAGTAGAAGGGAGGACACGCTCCCCTTCCAGTTCCTCTGAACATCACTGTTACATTTCTCTACAGAATCACCTACATCACTCTTCCAAGGAAATGCACCTGACCCAGAGACCCCACAGGCCATGTTCCTTTACAGGGCAAAACCACAGAAGAAGAAGGAGGAAGAAGAGGAGGAGGAGGAAGAGGAGGAGGAAAAGAAGAAGAAAATCCAGAATTGGTTTTAAAGTAATACAATACCTTTTATCAAGCAGCATTTTAAAGTGCTTTCAATAAAAGAAACCATGGAGTTGCAGACCATGTGCCTTGATAGCTAAAATGCAGAGTTTCAGCATTGAAATCACAGGCCATCAAATAACTCCAAGGCAGGAAACCCTCACTCCATGCTGGGACAGGGCAGTTCCCAAGAAGTACGGCAACTGCAGAGGCCTTGCACACATATTACACACACATGTGACCAAGGAAATATCAATCTATACAAAGATTTCTACATACACACAAAGCAGTTTTCACAGCATTACCAGCTACAGGGATGAAACCTAGCCACCAAGGAGTCATTACAGCATGTCCCCATGACCAATGGCTGGAAACACCAACCTTCAGACATCCAGTGAATATTGAAACCTATTATAGAAAGGGGAAGACATTACATCTTTTTCTAAAACTCATGCATAAGAAACAGAGGAGAAGAACAGGCACATACAAAGCAGATCTGGGTAGGGAGCACCAGACGATTATTGTTTTCTAGTTGAAGTCTGTCTTGTGTTCTTGTAGTTTTGAGGGCAGGTTCTCACTGTGTAGCCTTGGTGGGCCTGGAACACCCTATGTAGATGTGAGCGGGAAGCAAGTTGGGGGGAGGCTGAAGTCAGAGACCCTCCTGCCTGCTCTGCTTCCCGAGTGCCAGGAGAGACCCTCATGCCACCATGCCCAGATGTTATGGTTTGTATATGCTCAGCCCAGGGAGTGGCACTATTAGAAGGTATGGCCCTGTTGGAGTAGGGGTAGCCTTGCTGAGTAGGTGTATCACTCTGGGTATAGGCTTTAAGACCCTCATCCTAGCTGCCTGGAAGTCAGTATTCTCATGTTGGCCTTCAGATAAAGATGTAGAACTCTCAGTTCCTCCTGCTCCATGCCTGCCTCCATGATGTTATGCTCCTGCCTTGATGATAATGGACTGAACCTCTGAACCTGTAAGCCAGCCCCAATTCAATGTTGTCCTTACAAGAGTTGCCTCGGTCATGGTGTCGGTTCACAGTGGTAAAACCCTACTTAAGACACGAGCCTTTTCCTTTTTTTACAATGAAAAGGATTTCTGAAAGGTGACTAAGAGAAACAGATACAGTTTTGAGTGGAGATCTTGAAGCCCACCCTTTCCTACTAACTTATGATGCTTTATTTAAATCTCTTAATTGAGAGAAAACGTTACAAACATTTGTGTCCTTGTAAGGGTTTTAAAGCATACACATCAGTAATGTGGAAGAGGTTCATATTGTACAACCACCACCAGGATCAATTTCCACAAGTTTTTTTTTAACACCTCATATTGAAATTCTACACTATACCCATCAAGCAGTGCCACTCCCTGCCTCCCTGGGCACTGGTCTACACTTTACCTCTATGGCTGTGGTTAGTGTAGGTATCTCTTATTAGTGGGGTCACGTCATTATATTTGTGTTTAGCATATTTCACTCAACAAAATGTAGCACACATTATGATTTCCTTTATTTTTAAGCCTAAATAATAATTTACTGTGGTGTGTGTGTGTGTGTGTGTACAAAAACATACATATATCATATTTTATATTCATTCCCAAAATACATTTCAAACCTAAGCTACACCTTGAAATTATGGTATGTATTTTCATAAACAAGTGGCTCCAAATCTACTCATTGGGGACTGAATACATATGTCATTTGTGTGAGTAGTGACACAGGCAGATCCAGGATTCAGAATAGCAGCTGCTTCCATGGCGGGTGGGTCAGAAGAGGCACCAGGGAACTTTCTGAGTGGATAGGATTGTTCTGGACCTTGGTGGGTGTGGATTACACACAAGCATGCATTTGCCCTTTGTCAAATTGCATGGAGTTATATGCTTAAGAGTTGTAAGTTTCACGCGTGTGTAAATTACACGTCACTTTCTGAACGAGGAAAAAACATTCTCTGACCCTCTAAAAGAAGACACAGAGTAAGAATTTCTGAGAAACATGAAGGTTCTGCAGTTCAACCTCGGATGCTCCTGCCGCCTTCACCTTGGGGGAGGCTGGCAGTGGGTCTCTAGTACCCCTAAATTTCAGCCCAGGGTCCTTTCTCTTCACTGGGTCAGCACGGCTTTGCCTGGGTAAATCTGCTAAGTACATGGTGGGCTAACTACCCATGCTGTTGCAACACCTGCCCAGCTGACTGGTAGTTTAGAGCACGCTGCTCGCCTGCCTGGGAGCAGAAATGAGGTGTGCCTTCCTGCAAGTCAGGCTCTGGGACTGGTGCTCCCGGTGATGCAATGCCGAGTCTGAGGCCATCACCCAGCCCTCCCGAGGAACAAAGTCCCTGGGGACAGCAGAGTGTGAGGTCTGAAGAGAAGGGAATGATACCTTGGCCCTGACCAAGGCTGGCTGTAAGCTAATACTGTGGCATTGGGTATATCTCCAACCATGAAGAGGTGAATGTTGCCTCTTTCCTACTAACTATGGTCACATGAGGCCTCTCCATGCAATATGTCTCCATAAGTGACAAGTTTAGACCACGCCTAGTCCTGATGAGGATCCTGTTAAACTACTTGAACTACTTGAACTACTTGAAGGTCCTAAGTCAGACCTTTTTTTTTCTTCTTCTCAATTTGTTATGTAAATTCTCTCCTACACTGCAGGACCCAGGGGTAAACAATCCGAAGCTTGTGTATATACCAAAGAGCAAACTTCTTATCTTAAATTGTCTTGGAGACACAGAACAGCTGCTCCTGAAGCCAAAGGCAAACCAGAAGATGACAGCCAGGGGGACCTCCTTGCTTGCTTCTGTGGCTCCCACTTCTATTTTAGAAAAGAGAGCCGGGGATATGGAGAGCTTCCTGCTACAGACAAGAAGCCTTATCGTTAGAG
Source organism: Mus minutoides (assembly GCA_902729485.2). Lineage (NCBI taxonomy): Eukaryota > Metazoa > Chordata > Mammalia > Rodentia > Muridae > Mus > Mus minutoides. The sequence continues at coordinate 1,523,610 of LR749783.1, read as the reverse complement.
CTGAAGATCCATTATGCAGCCAGCTCTTCCGGAGGACCTCTCCCGTGGCTCCCATAACCTGAAGCCTCAGGACAAAACCACTCTTCTTTTGGGTACCTCAAAATAAGCCATATCGTTTCCACATTCTCAACACTATAATCATGACGCTGAAGTCTGCCCTCCTGTGCTTGTCTCCTCTTGCTTCTAGGGAAAAGCTTCTATCCTTCTGTTTCCCAGTCACAATTCCAACTCACTGTCCTGTAGAGTCTCAGTGTCATTTTTCTACCTACGATTGGACCCTCTGATCCAGGATTCCTACTCTCTACATCCCCACCCCTAAAGACCACCCCTATCTCAACAAGGGTGTAGCCAAATGGAAGGATCGTGCTTTGCGCTTTTCTCCTGTTCTCCCTGATTAGTTGCACCCTTTGTTAGCCCTTGGGAGAGCGAAATCAGCCCGTGCTGGTGAATAGACTAGTGAGTAGATTCTTATTGAACAGGACCCAGGATGTTACAACCGATGATAATCTCAACTACCCAACCCCATGAAAGTATTATTGAAAAAAAAAAATTAAAACCCGAGCTGAGTGTAGTGGTGCATGATCGCAGGGCTGGGGAGTCAGGACGCACGTGAGTTCCGAGACAGCACGGCAGAAATCCCATCTCAAACCCAAACAATAAAGCAACAAACACTAAAACTCTAAAATCCAGTAAGGGCTGCTAAGACCTTAGCTCCTTGAGATACACGGCTCTTCCAAGAAGCAGCGCTGTCAGCTCCTCCCAAGGACTTTGTACCAGTTCCTCATCTAGATGCACAGGCTGCAAGGTGACTGCTCCTCTCGGAATAAACAGCCCCTCTGCTCCAACAAACGGTCAGGTTATTTTCCTTCTCGGGACCGACTTCAAAATCAGTTCTGGCATGGAGAGAAGCCACCACATCCAGTGAGAAAGCCAAAACCCTGCTACTTGACTGAGATAACTCTTCAATGTTGCCAGTGTCCTTTTCAACACGTCTGTTCTCACAGCATCACGGCGTTTTGGAGGTTGTACTGGGAACAGAATGCTCCCAGAGCCTTGGCAGTAGCAAAAGCGAATCGAGCTGAACCTACGTTTGCAAGGCTTGGTTTGAAGCCTGGATCTACCTGGTCACCTGGCTTTACCTCTGGAGACCAGAGCTGCCCACTTTGACGACAAGAGCGTTTACTGAGGCAAGAGGCCACCTCATGTTGGGGATAGCTATACACAAACATCTTGATGTTTCTTTGCCAGCATTAGACGAGTGTTCATCTGTAATTACCCAGGCTGTCTGATTGGGCAGCATGGGCTGGAGTTAAGTTGTGCTGCCCAATCAGATAGCCTACTCTGACCGTAAAGGTGTTTCATATAGATTGCCTGTCATTTATTTTGTATTAGTTTTAGTTATGTGTGAGTGTGTGTGTGAGTGTGAGTGTGTGTGTGTGTGTGTGTGTGTGTGTGTGTGCAAGTGCAAGTACAAATGCACATGCAGAACTCCAGATCCACCTGCCTCTACCTCCAGAATGCTGGGACTAAAGGCATGCACCACCATCACATGGCTAATTACTATGTGTGCTTTCGGGTCCTTTTCAGAATCTTCAGGTGTGGTATTGCATTTAGAATACACACAACTCTCTGAAAAATAACTAAGAAGTCACATGAGTGATTTAAAGGAGGGGAGAAAAACCACAGTGGTATAAAGGGTTAAAAGGAACTCATGGTACAGGAAGGGTTTACTGCAGAGGCAGACAGAAGGGCAGGGCTGATGGTGGATCATAGGGAGGGATAAGATACATTAAAGATATTTCAAAAAGCCTACTACTACAGAGATTTTCATATATATATGTGTGTGTGTGTGTATATATATACATATATATACATATATGTATATGTATATATATATATATATATATATATATACACACACACATATATATATATGTATGTATACCATATACATATATACATATACACATATAAACACATGTGGAGTTTAAACGGAGTTACCCTATAATGGTCAACAATGCTCCTTCTCTAGAAGGATAATAAATAAAAACCCTAGTGCTCAGAGCGGTTACCTCCTTTGGAGCTGGTTGTCAGTAAAGTTCCACAGGCTCCCAAACATTACAGACTATTGCCAGCACCCTCATTATCCTCCAGAACGTGACAGTAAGATCCTACAGCTGCCGATGCCATACACTTGAGTCACTGAACATGGAGAGATCCACTTGGTACTCACCAGGAAGTTTTATACCTACTGGCTGGCTTTCACTGTGCTGGAAGGCGCTAACCACACAGGTGGAGGAGAAAATGAATTACCAGTCTTACCCAGTTATGAGCCCTATGACTTAACATCAATGCCCAAACTGGTAAGACACACCCACTGGTACAGTAGTGGCAAGCATGTTGTACAGTAGTCAACTACTTTCTGATTGGATCCAAGTCCAATCCACAAGATAAAACCCACACTTGGCACCCTTATCAGGTGAAGAACTTGTGTCTTGACAGGTCATAGGCACTAGGGGGGACCTATTACCATTACTTCTAAGTATACCCAGTATATTAAACTAATTCCTAAGGACAAACTGTTATACCTGTAGATTAGCTTACCTTTTAACCACTATCCTCAGAGGGGCTTTTTTTTTTTCAGTAGATGATGATTCACTCAAAGACCCCAAACTAGTCAAGGTGCAGAAAATAGGAGAGTGTGGAATATTCAACTCTAAATGGGACATCTATATCTCCCAGAGCTCAGGATGTAGGGACAGAAAGAGTATGTAAGTGTCTAAGGCAATGGAGGACTACAAGGAAAACTGTTTTCTGGATACAGCAAGACAGTTGCACATATGAAATCGATATGGTTAAAGAGACAATAAGTGCAAGATCTGCAAAAGGTCAGGCTAGACGAAATTCCAGCATGGGCACAGTTAACAGCTGCGGGGAGAGAGTCGGTTTCTTTATGAAGGCAACTCATGGTGGTTGGTGGTCTGTCCACTCTCCAGTAGAAGGCCACATATCCAAGAGTATATGAGTAGCACAAACTGCATTTGCTGGGTTTAAATATTATATATATATATATATATATATATATATATATATATGAATGAAGTTGGGTGGGGAGGGATGGACTGATGTATCCAGGAGTGGAGGGATATATGTGTGTGTGTGTGTGTGTGTGTGTGTGTGTGTGTATGCACGTATATGACCAAAATACATGCATGTATATGACCAAAATACATTGTTTGAAACCCTCAAAGGATCAAAAATGTAAAGAAAAAAAAGATTCCTTCATTGACAATGACTTTAGATCTCTCTAGAATAAAAACAAAATGAACAGAAGAATTCGTGTCACTAGAGGCAACCAAAGTCATTTATTCTTTATTTTGCTTGGCTAGATCTAATGAATTTTGGTTTCCTGGACACAGACTAAACCCAAGGCAGAAAATGTTGAAGCAAACTTGACAAGCTGGCTATTTTAATTGCATTTTGTCCACGTTATTAAAGGGGTTGGGTAGGCACACTGCATAAATGTCTGGTGAGAAACAGTGAAAGCAGAAGATACATAATCTAAAATTGAAGGAGGAGGAGAAGGAAGAAGAGGAGGAGGAGGGAGAGGAGGAAGAGGAGGAAGAGGAGGAGCAGCAGCAGCAGCAGATACATCTAAGGGTTTCCAAAGCTCATAAGAGTAGTGCCCACAAATGTCTCAGGAGACTGGGCAGGGTCAGTTCCTATTGGTTGGTGTGACATTGTGGAGTATTTTGAATGTCACTGTCATGGGCAACCTTGACTGCCTAGCACAAGACAAGATATTCCCAGGCTGCCAAAAATGTTACACTATGCTGTGAAAATGACATTCCATGAGGTAGAAAAACAGACATGTGTTGTTCAGTTAGATTAGTTTTCATAATTAAAAAAATATATATTTTGTACCTAAAAGGACACATTTCAGTTATTAAGAAAATTTGAGAGTGTGGGACACCTGTACCCAGGTAACACTAAAGAAACTAAGCCTTTATTTCATCTCCAAGGTGACTAGTGGAGCCACAGGTACTCACAAGAACACCTGACGTCACTTTGTTTGCTTGTTTGTTTGTTTGTTTGTTTGTGTTTTTAAGGAAGACATCTCCAGCATCCCCAGGTCTCTCTGGCATAATATATACTGGGGATTTTACAGGGTTTATTGTCTCCAGCTCACATATGACAATAAGGAGTTACACACACACACACTCCAGCTCACATATGACAATAAGGAGTTACACACACACACACACACACACACACACACACGCACCTCACCATGACCAACTCCATATCCCACTATACCATGACCAGCACCATCACCTTAAATCAAACAAGGAAGAGTAGAAAGGATGAAAACCAGATTACTTAGCAGTAACATACAGTGGAGTGTGCTCTATCTTCCAAGTGTTCCCATGTTGTAAATGACATTACACTGTACACCACGAAACCACTTTTAAGAACTCCATCTATTACCAGAAAGAGGTGTACATCTTCATGTATGAATGACAGGGTCGGAAAGAAGCAAACTGGCAAAGTAGCCTTTAAGCTGCTCATCAAACCAGGTCAATAATACATAAAGGATCCACCAACTGCAGGGTTACAGCTCGGGGATCTCCCGCTTTCCCAGGTAACCTAGAGGGGAGTGCTTTTGTGCAGCCATCCTGCTGAGGAGAGCAGACAAGTGAGGGAGAACAGCAAGGCAGCCATGCTGTCCTGGACTAAATATGGACTGTAAAGAAAAGTGCGACCTCATTTTCTATGTAAGAATGACAAACTGAAATAGGCACAAAAGCATGCCAGGCAGAGAGCCCAGGGCCTTAGACAAAGCCCAGTATGCAGCTGCCACATAGAGACAGCCACTGAAACTCGATGTTGCAAAAGAACAAACAAGAAACCTCAATATTTGAACTACGCGGTTACACACGACAGACAGACTGAACACAGGTTCATGTCAAATGAATGATTATGCTGCCAGTTAAAGCCATACGCACACACTTTCAGGGCTTTTGTTTGTTTATTTGGTTTTCTTTTCTTTTTTCTTTTTTCTTTTAGGGGTGGTAATGGTGGTGGAGCTGAGGACTAAACACAGGGCCTTTGAGTATTTTATACAATCAGTCCACCACTGAAATACATCCCCAGCCCCATAAATATTTCTAAATTACTTAGAGAAAATGCTTTTGTATTCTATACAACATGACACATCACCCCCTGTTCTCTCCCAACTGGGTTTAAAAAAAAACTAGTTTGCAAGAGATGTCCAAATCATTAAAATGTTCTCTCTGTAGTGGAATTAAAAGTACCTCCCTCAGCTGGGGCATGGTGGCGCACGCCTTTAATCCCAGCACTTGGGAGGCAGAGGCAGGTGGATTTCTGAGTTCGAGGCCAGCCTGGTCTACAAAGTACCTCCCTCTCAGCCCCTATTTTCAGTTTTTTACCAAACCATAACAACTGGCATATTTCCCTTTTTATGGATTGAGACCAACCTCATGATGTGGCCTCCGCTTTCTGCATGCTGGGGATCTAGGCCTGCCCTATAGCACCTGGACATTTTTACTTTTTTTTTTTAAAGATTTATTTTATTTATTATACGTAAGTACACTGTAGCTGTCTTCAGACACTCCAGAAGAGGGAGCCAGATCGGATGGTTGTGAGCCACCATGTGGTTGCTGGGATTTAAACTTATCACCTTCGGAAGAGCAGTCGGGTGCTCTTACCCGCTGAGCCATCTCACCAGCCCCCACATTTTTACTTTTATAATTAGAAAAATCTCAACAATACTGAATAGACTGAAGGGATAAACTGTCTTTCCTACTGTCACTTAGAAACTTAGCTTGGGATTGACACTTGAGGTTTTTGGCACTTTGAAGGTGTACCCAAAGGTTGTCAGATCCTGACATCAGACAAACTCACCTACCAGGTCCCTGAAAGGCTCAGTAAAGTGACCCTGAATGAAGGAAGAGTCCTTTCCAAAAGAGGCCTCAGTCACACACTAATACTTATCCTTTTTAATCCCGATGCCTCTTGGTCAAATGAGAACAAAATATTTCGCAAAAGAATGAAGATATATTTTAGAAGGAAGAACACTTCTGCCATAGGGTTTTATTGCCGTCAGGAGACACCATGACCATGATAATTCTTATGAGGGAAAAGACTTAACTGGGGCTGGCTTATAGCTCAGAGTTGTAATCCATTATTGTCGTGGTGGGAAGCATGGCGGCACACAGGCAGACATAGTGCTAGAGAAGGTGGCTAAGAGTTCTTCATGTGGATCCAGGCCACACTAGGCCTGGCTTAGCATCTGAGACCTCAAAGCCCACCCCCAGTAACACACTTCCTCCAACAAGGCCACACCTCCTCCAACAAGGCCACACCTCCTCCAACAAGGCCACACCTCCTCCAACAAGGCCACACCTCCTCTAACAAGGCCACACCTCCTCTCACAAGGCCACACCTCCTTTAACAAGGCCGCACCTCCTAAAGGTGCCGGTCCTATGAGCCATTTTCATTCAAACAACCACACCTTACTAACTCTTTTTCCTGGCCCTTTCATTCTCCCCTCCTCTGTTTAAGACACCGATAACTCAGGACATAGGACATCCTTAACTCAGAACCATAACTCTAGGCTTTTTACATTAGAAAGGGCTGGGGACGTGGATCAGCAGGATAGCATGCATACTGCTCCTCCAGAGGACCAGAGTACAGTTCCTAGCGCCTATGTCAGGTGGCAAACTCCCCCAAACTCAGTGACTCTTTTAGAGCCATTTGGAATATCTGCTTGGCATAGTAGCACATACCTGTAGTCTCAGAGCTTAGGAGACTGAGGCAGGAGGATCAAGAGTTGAGGCCAAGCCTGGGCTACACAGTAGTACACTCCTGTCTTTGGTGGGGTAAGGGACGGACAATCTGGCACTAGGTGGAATACATTTCGGCTTGAGAATGCTGCAACAGTCTTTACTCAAGCTGCCCTTAATGTTTTAAGTGGTATTAAGTACCTTTCATAATAGTCATTTATTCTATATAACCTGATGTGCTGGCTGGTTTTTATGTCAATTCGACACAAGCTATAGTCATCTGAGAGGAGGAAACCTCAATTAAGAAAATGCCTCCCTAAGATCAGGCTGCAAGAAAGCCTGTAGGGCATTTTCTTAATGATTGATTGATGTGGTAGGGACCAGCCCATTGTGGGCGGGGCCACCTCTGTGCTGTAGTACCCGGTTCTATTATAAGAAAGCAACCTGAGCCATGAAGGGGCAAGACAGTAAGCAGCGCCCCTCCTGGCCTCTCCATCAGCTCCAGACTTCAGGTTCCTGCCCAGTGTGAGTAGTATAAGACTAACAAATAAACAAACCCTTTTCTCCCTAACTTGCTCTTGGTCACGGTGTTTCACCACAGCAATAGAGACCGTGATAAAGATACTTGGTGATCCTGGCTTCGAGAAAACCAAGGACTCTCTGTACCTAGAGATCAAATAGACATTTAGATAGTGTAAAAGAAACATGCTGTTTACAATATGCTGGCATGGGGGTGGGGAGGGGTAATGCAGCTAGCTCAGTGGGTAAAGGTCTTGCTCACCTATCCAGAGGGGGAAGGAGAGAAGAGATCCCACACACACACACACATACCTACACATACCTACTATTAAATAGTTCTAAAATAAACTATACCCAAGCATTTTGCTTCTTTACTTAGCAATTCGTATTGTTATATAGTAAAGGCTACATAACTTTAATAACTTTATTTAAAAGATACTAGCTGTTTCTTCTGCTTTCTCCTCAACCAAAGCCTAAGCCAACCTTACTAAAATTAAATATTGTTTCCACCAAATTATCTGAATGATTCATCTCTTCTAACATGAACTTCTGCGTTACAGTTTCCCTTTCCTGAGAGCATTCTTTCATAATTTTCCTTTATCTATTGGGACTGTCAAGTTCATAGTATGAAGCTGGCCAGATGGCTCAGCTGATAAATGTGTGTGTGTGTGTGTGTGTGTGTGTGTGTGTGTGTGGTATGTCTTTTCACTAAATAAATAAACATAATAAAAAAAATGTAAAGGTCCAAAATATGGCAGCAAAGATTAAATTTCGGCCTAGAGTGAGATCTGGAAAGCTAGAACTTATTTCTAAACTTCGAAGAAGCCTGGGAAAATATCCCTGATCAGTCTTCACTGATCAGCCTTCACTGAAGGCTGATCATCAGAACCTACAAGGGCCAAGGTGGGTGTAGACCTCAAATTCAGGTCTGCCATTTACTATCTATGTAGTTCTTGGGCATGAGATTCACCATGCCTACACCTCTCATTCATCCCTCAAATACAAAATGCATAAATATAACATGATGTTTTAACCATGTACTTGGAAATCAACGGAAGTAAGTGATTAATGTTTTAGACTATCAACCACTAACAATGGGGAAGAGAGGATATATATATATATATATATATATATATATATATATATAATCAAAAGCAGTTTCTGTGAAAAGTGAAAATAGATATTTTGAAACAGAGTCACACTGTGTAGCTCTGGCTGACCTGGAACCCTTTCTGTAAACCAGGCTGGCCTTGAACTCACAACGACTCACCCACCTCTGCTTCCCTAGTGCTGGGATTAAATCCATACCTTGCTGAAAAACAGGTTTTGTAATTGCCAGAATACTCCATTGTATCGCCTCCCCAACCAGCTACAAAATGATAGAGAAGTCCATAATGTTTATGGAGAGAATTAGGGAACTAGAATAGACTTATTGGTCTCTTAAGGGGCACCTCATAACATGCATGCTCTGAGACATGCTGTGTGATTCCTTTTTGTGATCATCACCCATGTGCAGTGTCCAAACTTTTCAGGGGAATCTAAATTTCCACTCTCAAAGTTCTGCCACTGGCTCTGCATAAATCGCAAACTTATGTTTATAATCACAAACAAAACCTACCTACCCAAAAAACACTTAAGTGACATTCCTAGTCTTTTTGTTCTTGACAAGTCCAAGGCTTAAAAGCTGATGAGATGTTTTAATAATCTTCTGTCTTAATCATCTCCAACGTATGCGAAGCGGATACGTTTTCCTGTGCTTCACCTGCCTGTATGAATTATCCTTCCCTACACAGAGGTGGACTACACCTGCCTACCCAGTGACTGTCAGAAACTCCTCACTCCCACCTCCATCCAGAGCCCCTTAGTGAACAAAAGAGCATTTATTCCACTGTTTTGAAAAGCAAAAAATAGCCCATTTGCAAAAGTAGGTCTATCTTGCACTTTTGAAAAGGTCCATCTCCCAACCCCAAATCCTCTCCCGGACCTTAGGCTGTAATTGCAACTGCCAGGAAGCCCTGCAAAAGGGTACCAGTGCCTCACCGCCACGGGAGAGCCTGCAGCACCAGATTGGCAATGACGCCACATGGAGATAGCGTGAAAAAAGAAAGGACGAGAAGGCAGCATCAGAAATGTGCTCCGGTCCAAAGGGGTGGAAGGAAGAGAGGAGAGAATACACACACACACACACACACACACACACAGAGAGAGAGAGAGAGAGAGAGAGAGAGAGAGAGAGAGAGAGAGAGAGAGAGAGGGAGAGAACAGATATCCTAAAGTAGAATTAATCAGTGGTCCTCTAGGCAAGGTACCTCCTGGACACCCCTAATCCTTACCTAGGCTACAAGCAAAGATGTAAATTTGGAAGTACGTGGGAAATCAACTTGGAGACATTGTAAGGCAAATTCTCCCACCATCACTACCATCACCAAACCCCGAGAAGTAAAAAGCCAGCACTAAATGCTACTAGAAACTACAGGCAGTTCTGGGCCCGAGGTTTACATAATCACAAATTACATAATACTCATCCCGAGCACGAAACCCCCTTCTATAGGTGAAGTTCCCCCATCATCCCGTCGCTTGCCATTTTCCAAAGAACGCTGGAAAAGTCTCCAATATTTGCGGAGGGAGGGATAGAGCGCTGCAAAAGTCACCCTCGACAAGCCGCAAAGCCACGTCAAATGGTCCAGGGTAAAGGGGGCTCGGAGCAGGTGACTCCCCTCCTCCCTCAGTCCCCGGGCGCCCGGCATCCAAGGCCGAGGCTGGACGAGCAAGGCGCACCGGGCGCGGCCGGGCTTACCTGCTCCCCGAAGTCGATGGCTATGTTGGTGATGCCGAGGGGCACCAGGAACCGGATCAGGGGCCAGTAGTGCGTGAGCGCCGGGAATTTCACCATAGTCCCCGCCGTGGGCTGACCCCACACTCATCTGCCGCCGCGAGGGCACTGTGCTGGGAGGCGCGCGGAGCGCAGCGCGGGGACGGAGGCCGCGGCCGGCGGGGCCTGGGGCGGCGGCTGCTCGCGGTGGCGGCGTCGTCCTCTCCAAGCGCTGCTGCTCTAGCAGGAGAGCCGCGAGCTCAAGTCCATCCCCGCTGCCCTCCCACACAACAAAGATCTGCCGGGGAGAAAGAGAGGAGGGACAGGGACGGCAGCGGCGGCGGCGGCGGCGGCAGCAGAGGCTTCTGCTGACAGCGGCTCCATTATAAGCGCTCTGGGCCCGGAAATAAATAAATAACCGCGCGCACGAGGCGCCTCCGCCGCCGCCGCCGCCGCCGCGCGGAGGAAATCAGGGGCGGGCGGAGGCGCGACACCGCTGGCGACCCGGGAGGGGGCCGGCCCGGCGCCGCCTCCCCGCTCCGCTGCGCACGGCTCGGCCGCGGGGGGCGCTGCGCTCGCACAGGCCGCTGCCGTCCGCGCCCGCGGGGGACCCGGTGCTGCCTGAGCCGGGCGCGCGGAGCGGGGAGGCAGGCGGGGCGGGCGGGCGGGACTCTGGGTGACCGGACACCGACAGCCCCACGCCGTCCCCGGAGCGTTCCGCAAGGCTTTGTGAGCTCCGTCTCCAGAGTTGGGAATAGGGAGTAGAGTTCCGGGGACAACCGAGATGGAAAGGCCCCGGCGTCCGGGAGGCCTGGAGGCGGGCTGGGAGCTGCTTTAGGGTGATGGGGATATGGCTGCATTAGAGGGAGAGAAGGATGGTTTCCCAAAATGAACATCTCGCATCTCTCCTGACGAAGATCTGCAGACCCTGGGGGAAAATACAACGGGTGGCAGGGACTGTCTGTCTGTCCTGGACTAGGGTTCTGGGATGCTCCATACTGGTCTCCAGCTTTTGCTAGTAAGGTGCAACTGTTTACTAATTTAAAAGCCGACCTGTAAATCTGCTTTTAAATTAGAAAGGGGAAAGGGGGGGGGATTTGCTCGACTGTGTTATAATATGCCCCCAGTGATTTCCTGATAAATCAGTTGCTGAGCTGAGACTTTTACCTAAAACTGAATAGCTTGACAAAGCCAGCATCAGCCGGTGTCCCAGGATAGTGTATGCAAAAATGGTCCAAGGCAGTGACAGAAGCATTCGCAGCAGGGCGGGGCTGGCCTCCATGAGACCTGTACAGTCACAAAAAGCTCAGCTCATAGCGGGTCCTGTGCGTGCTTTGGCTCTCTAGTTTTACCTTAATTTTTTTATTAATATTTATTTTATTATTTTATGTGTATGGGCAGGGTTTTTTTTTTTTGTCTGCATCTGCATGTCTGTCTGTGCATCACATGTGGGTGTCCAGCACCCACAGAGGCCAGAAGAGGGCATTGGATCTTCTCCTGGATTACAGAACATTGCGAGCTGCCATATGAGTGCTAGAATGGAACCTGGGACCTCTGGAAAAGGAGCAGTCTAGTGGTCTTAACTGCTGAGATATCTTTTTCTTCAAACCCTGGTCTTGCCCCCTTGAAATGATGAATTTCTGAGCAAGGGGCCTTGGCCTTTCATCCTGTAGCAGTTGAGATACATGGTTTGTTCCACTTGTGTCTTCCGATGCATCTTTTAAAATAAACATAATGAGTTAAACGTGTGTATTGCTTAAAACAGTCAAGTATTTTGTCCTGATAAATGAACCCATTCCCTTTATCTCTGTAAGACTCATATTAAGACTGTATATGAAGGTAATCAGAGGCAGGAGGATTGCTGTAAGTTCCAGGCCAGTCTTGGCTACCTGAGTTCCAAGCCTGCTAGGATTTTGTAGGGGGACCTTGCCTTTGGAAACTAATTAAATACATAAATAAGTAAATAAATAAGAGCTTGAGACGTTAACTTTCCAGTGCAGATTTTTCCAGCTGCATCGCGAGTATTAAATATTTCCATATTTGATGCCTTTTATCCCCTTCAGTTCTACACACACTGATTGAAGCTCCTAAAAAGTAGGAAACCAATTTACCCGCAGTTCCGTGTAACCCCAAATTACATCACCTATATAATTAAAACAAAACTTTGGTAATTGTTCGTTGCGTTTGATATGTCAAACAGTTACCCTTAAAAGAGTTTTTTTTTTTCCCCAGCAAAACAGGAAGTTCTTGTGTACAAGGCTCTCCCCAGGAGCAATTCCTGAAAGGCATGTTTCTGTGGTCAGTTATTAAGCTAACCATACCAAAAAAAAAAAAAAAAAAAAAAAAAGGAATGGGTTATTTAAAGGAATTCACGGAGAAGACTTCTGTTCTAAAACAAATGTGGTCTGGTGATTTACCCATTGTGTCAGTCTATGTTTTCATAAGCTCGTTTCAATTAAAGTCATCTAATCGTGCTGACCCTTGCCTGCTATGTGAATTGATGAAGCCCTGGATCGATGCTCCTGTAGACCTGTTTGCTCTCACTGGTCTCTGCATGAGGGCTGCCGCACTGCACCTCAGCTGCTACAGCGGCCACATGCACCCTTTCAGTCTGGAGGGGATGGTGAGAATAATCTGCAATAGGCCATTATCCTTGAGTACTTTTTAAATCTATCCTTAACAAGTGAGTTGGTGGCATCTTTGATTAAGGACGAGAATACCTTTTTAGACTTTTAAGTGGGTATAAATTCAAGCAACACCAGGGAAACTTAAAAAGGCAATGGAATGTTTAATTGGTTTCTGTTTTTTGTTTGTTTGTTTTGTTTTGTCTTTCACTAAAGAATCACAGTCAGGGGTTGAGAAATGGCTCAGCAGGGCTGACTCTGGAAGAGGACTCCATTTTGGTTCCCAGCAATTGAGCCTGATGGCTCTCCGGCCTGCATCTTCCAATTCCCCAGGATCCAGCGCCCTCTTCAGGCCCCTGCAGGCACCCGCACTCGTGCGCACAGTGCCCCTCCCCCAACACATACCACTCATGCCCTCACCACCCCCTTTAATTAAAAAGAAAATATTTAAAAATAAAATCACAACCGGATAATAGATTTAAAAAGGAAGCCCTGCCCCTTCCTTCTTGTAAACATAGTTTTCATGTCGTCAACAATATGACAGGGAAGCCCTAAATGTAAGTGATAGTGGTAGGTAAGAAGTTCTCTGAATTATGCAGAAACGGAATTATCCCAGCGTTCATTATGTCAGTTAGATCTAGAAGATATCTTCGGAAAGGTACAGCTTTATTTTCTATTTATAAAGTCTTAGATTTGATTGCTTTTGCCCCACTATCATTACAAGGTTTACAGATACTATACTAGTCATGTAGCATATAGAGAAAAAAAGATCCTGAAAGAGAATAAATATATGCTCAGTGGTTAACAGTAGCTGCATTTGCATGATTATGAATATGAGAAAGAATTGTTTCTCTTCTCCATTCACCTATCTTTAGCAAAATGAGCATGTATAAATCTATAAAGAGAATTTTTTTTTTAAGGTATGGCGTTTCAAGTGAGAATGTTCCCACAAGACCAGATATTTGAACTCTTGGTCCCAAGTTGGTGGTGCTGTCTGGGACTGGGGGCTGGGGGGGGGGGGTACGGGGAGGCAGTCCTCCCTCTACTTCCTGTTCTCTCTCCCCTGCTTGTGATTGACGTGGGGGGGGGAGTGGTCCTCCCTCCACTTCCTGTTAGTTCTCTCTCTTCTGCTTGCCATTGGCAATCAGGTTTCTCAGCTTCTCGCTCAGCCACTATGATGTCCTGCTGAGATGCCTTCCCACCACTATAGGCTCGAAGCCTCTGAAACCGAGAGTCCAAATAAACTCTTCCTTCTCTAATTTAGCTAGGCCACGGTATTTTATAACAACGGAATGGCAACTAACGCAAAAAATACGTAGAAAACATTGACAAGCAAGGCAGCATTGCTTTCAGAGTAGGGAACTAGTTATTCTTCGGAAAAAAAAATGGTTTCATGAATGGCTAGTCATATAATTTTATTGTATAAGGTTATTGTCATGTCCACACCTTGTTTTTTAATCCATAGTCTTTAACTCCAACTCCTATGCAGTTTTGACTGGCCTCATTCTCACGATCCTCTCCTAAGTGCGGTGATTGCCATCTGTAGTACCCATTGTTATAGAAAAGAAAAAAAAATGCACAAGAGTAAATGCCGCTTACACGTCTGATTTTCCGGTGTTTTTTTTTTTTTTTTTTTGAATTAATCTTAAATTTGTAAACTCAAATTGTCCCCCCAAACATTTGCTGCAAATGACAGACTAAAATACCACGCTTAAGACTGATTATCCAGTGTGGGGACTATGTGACTGAGTACCCTTTCCTTGAGGGGTTTCCGTGACATCAGACTGGGATGATCACAGTGAAGACCGTCTGGCGGCAGATGGCATGCGGACTTGTACATGTTCAACTTTATGGAGTTACTGACACCGGTCATCAGGATTATGCAGTACCCCGTGTTTAGCATAACCAAATTAACAGTGTGCTCTGATGGGAGTCTTAGTCCCAGAGATTGATGCCTGGTATTCAAATGAGTCACATGCCCCCTAAAATAGAGTAAACCAAATATACATCCGAGTCTTACAGCTTTGCAGCTGGGCCTGGTGCCAATTTGCTACACAGCTGATTTCAAACGGGAGAAGAGTCAATTTCTGTAGACTGTGTTCCTATAAGTATCTGCCTGCCGATGAAAGTTACTGGCCAGGTCTCAGTGTCCAGAGACAAAAGAGAGAATGTTTGCTTCTTCCCAGCTGGAAATTTTATGCATGCCATCCTTGTGTTGTTCCAGCCCACGCCTGATAATTAACCTGAGGGAATGACCAAGATTAGGTTTTGTACTCCCAGCATGTGCCTGTACTTGGAGGCAGGAGATGAGTGGCAAATTATCCCAAATTGAAATTTACAGCACATAAGTCGGAAGCAGCCAAATTAAGCCTGATAAGTTACAGTTCCCACTTTTAATCACTTCTTTAATAAATATATTTAAGGGACCACATAGATGCCTCAAATTGTTGTGCTGTTAAAAGGCATCAGGACGTTTCTCCCTATAGATATGAAGTGATCTGAAGCAGAATTTGTTAAGTGAAAAAGCAAGGTGCAAAAGCATAAACTGGCAGCTGGCAGGCTATTTGGGAGAGAGAGAGAGAGAGAGAGAGAGAGAGAGAGAACCATGAACTATGACTGTGGAAGTATTTATATGCATGTGGGCCTGCTTTTATTTGCAAATTGGTGCTGGCAGTAAAACCCAAGATTAATTAAATGTGTGAGGGAAGAAGAGACCAGGGTAGAGTGGATGGAAGAAAGGCTTCTCTAAATGCACCTTATTGACTGATTTAGGCTTTGGAAACCTTCCAGTCTTAGACATTGAAGAACCAGAAACAAAAGAAAAAGAAATACAGATACAAGGCAAAGTTATGCATGCTTTTCTCTTATTTATCCCCCTTGCCCTGCCAGTGGAAAAGATTTAGGGTAGGTCCAATCAAAGCTCAGTTATATACTTAAGAGGCTTTTGGGATTTTTTTTTTAAATAATTATTTCTCTATAATTGTTAAATAGCAAAACATTTGGAGAGACTCTTGCTAGGTTAATTATGCAACCAGTTGGCTTTGTGTATTGGTAACTATTAACTCACTCCTGCCCTTAACAATGGTATGAAGACAAAAGCCAGTTGTGGGGTAGAATCTATTGTTGCTCAAAGACATCAGCCACCACCAACACAATGACTTTGAGAATCTTGGAAGTGAGGTGCAGTTAGCTGATCAGTTGCCGATGTGCTCATCTGGAGAAACGTAAAGCAGGGGCTTATGGGATTCTTTCTGGTTCCACAGACCCCCAGCTCTGGTCATTCTTTAGGAACTGAACTAGACAGAGATATGCCACTGAGGTAGATGTGAGGTTGCTTCTTATTCAGTTTCCTCTTTTTAATCGCCTTCAGCATTTTACTGACCACATAATTTAAAATGCATAAGATATGCATAAGATAACTAATGATATTTATGTTTGAGATCTTGCTGTCTATCCAGGGTTTATTGTTTTTTTAAGTTCTTTGATAGCAACGTGACTTTTACACAGATTTTTTTTTATGTAACTCACTTCAATCACGTTTTCTGTTTTGTACTTGATAAAGAGAGCTGCTTTAATCCTTGTTTCTAGTACATAATTCTGCACAAAATATCCCATTCCCTGATGTGGGACTTCATTGCAGTAATTCTTCAAGCATTTCCCATTTCTTTCCCAAGCCCTAAAATAATAATAGAAATGAGCACATTTGTGTTTGAATTGGGTCTTCCTTAAATTATTTTATGCTTAATCTCTGGTGTAACAAAGTGTTGACTTTTCTATCATGTACTTAGTGCTAATCAGGCTTCTGTCATCTTGCGATAACACATAGAAAGACTCCCCTGTTTCCAAGACTTTGTTCTTAAGAAAGAAGAAGACAAACAAGGGCTCTTTGGCCCGACACTGCATTTCAACCTGATCTACTTTTCCCTCTTTAGAGCTACCAGTTCTATGAGAATAGTACCAGTTCATTAGATGAGTGATATTAGCAGACTATGTCACTTACACACCACACAGTTCACCCCTATATCCCTAAACTCCACCAGAGAGCTTTTTCACACTTGAAATTATTTCTGATTTCAATATGTCATCTCCCTACTAATTACATTATTTTGTTGGTGTCTAAATAGATGGTAAAGGTGCTAATGAAATCACTCTTTGTGGATCAGTTAACCTTGTTGTAGGTCATGTGGCAGCATCTTTTGTGTGTCTACTGTGTGTTGGGCATAGTATAAGATCATTAGTTTGGGCCTCCATGGAATCCTTGTGTGCTCCCTCCCTTTTGCAATGATGTGCCCTGTGGCCATCTCGGGACTCTGTTACCATAAGACCAGAACTATGAACCAAAATCAACCTCTTTTTCTTTATAGGACACCTAGCCTCAAACATGTCATTATAGAAATAGAAAACAGACTTACAGCTTGTCTAAAGTAAAAAGAGAGGTTTATTATGAAGATATAAGCATGATTTGTGGAACCCATCAAAAACAAAGTGACCTTCAGAAGGGAAGGGACCAGAGCCTGGTAATATAACATAGCTAGGACTCCCTCTGCAGCATTAGTCTCTACTCCTCCCCCTCCTCCCCCCTCCTCGCCTCCTCCCCTTCCTCTGCTGCTGCCTCCTCCTCTCCTTTTCCTACTCCATCCTGCTATCTTCTCCATATCTGGTCCAGATCGTGGGCACACAGAGACAAAGCCTACCTCATAGTGTCCTTAGGCCTCTTTCGCTAATAAGTCTACGTTTGAACAAAGGGGCTTCTGAGTAGCTGAGCTTGGGTGGGGATGAGTCAGGGGGTGGGGTCATGTTGTCCACTGTCATTCCTGGGTACTCATGGGAGAATAGCCATGTGTACCTCTCAGCCTGTGGGTTATCCATGGCACCTTCCTCCTAGGCTCTGTAGCACTATCTACACACATTGTACCATATTCAAAGATACTCTACCTAAGAAGGCCCAGCTTTCCTACTTACAACTGCATACACCACACTCTGCAAATAGAAGGCAGCCTGAGGTCACATCCAGCCTCTTAGTGAAACACAGCTCCTAACACTAGGGTGCACATACATCCTAATACCAGGGTGCACATACAATCTTGACCTTTTCCATACAAAGAAACGTTAACTCTTTGATCCTAAGAACTGATATTCTTTGGTTGTAGGGATTAGCAAATAGATTATATTTGGAACATATAATTAGATGATTATAAAAATCACTTCACTGAAATGGTAGTGGAATTAATTTTAATGTATTTTCCTGAGCCAAGGTTCTCAAGATCTTATTATAACAGCTACTAAGTATGCAAATATCTATGAGATGCTTTGCATTTTGTTCTCCTGTTAGTGCTCAAAGTCTTGTGTGTGTACACATGTGCCTGCCTGGTTTTCTTTCTATATGTGCTTGGTTAGTCTTAAACTGCACAAATCATGGTTTTAAGTCCTAGGAGATGGACCCCATCTAGGATCACTCATTCTGTAGAAGAGGAGTGACTTTGCCCAGAGAAGTAAACACCCTAGGTTCAGATGTCTGGTTCTCTAAGCCTGGTGCCAATTGCCCAGAAGCGGGTTGGGAAGGTCAACTGTCTGGTCCCAGGAGACTTTGGCTCATTCAGAAGACTCTTTCTCTGGTAGTTGCATAGGAGACAATGGAGTGGTCTGCTAAGGTGAAGTTCTTGGATCCTACTATCTTTTGCTAGGATATAGAAACACAGAAGAGTGTCTGTCCATAGTTATTCAGTGTGAATCACCCTGCTTGTCCATACAACTGCAAATGGCAGAAATAAGATTGTAGTCTCTGATCCTAAAGCCAGTTCTCTGCACTGCTAGTCTCCCTGGCTCCTTGGGAGTTTGACTCTAAACATCGCCACAGGGTACAGGCTGGAATCACCACCAGACAGGACCTGAGGTAGAGTTGGCTCAGGAAGGTAGCTCTTGAGTAGACTGAGGTAGAGGCAGTATAAAGGCCTTGGGCGACGATGGGGCCGGGGTTGGGGTAGGCTACGAGTTGGGAAAAACAAGAGTGAGATCATATGGCCACCTTAAAGCCCTGGGAAGAGCCTTCAGGTGTGGTCAGACCCAAGGTGGCTGTTACGACTAGGCTGCCCGAAGGGAGACTTGTTTTGGATGGAGATGAAGTGCCAAGCTGTTTGCTTTTCAGTGAAATGCCCCACCCAAGAATGTTCCAGCCATCCCTCTAAAAGACTCAACCCCTCCAGAGAGGGTCTGGTTTCCCTGAGTCAGTAATTTGGTCTCCTACTGTCTAAGGACTCTGCCAATTTGTCTCCAAAAGTGTTTTGCCCTTTGAGCAGATTGAGCTGCAACTAACTCTGAGCTGGTACCAGTCCTTTTGTCCCCTGCTGTAGGAACTTTCCAGGTCTTTCCCTGGCACTGGGGCCACAGGTAGGCACTGGCTTTGAACTTGACACTCATCTAACTGGTCAGCCCCGGTTTCTGGAACTGCTTGCACACAGCAGGTAGCTATGAATTTGCTGACAGACAGACAGCCCTTATCTGCAGTGTTTGGTCACCTACATGCCCAGAGAACTGACTGCTGAAAGCCCCAGCCAGGAGGTAACGAAAGGCATCTTGCTCTCACTCATGTGGCTGGCAAGGACTCTGCTAAGGACTTTAATGTGTGTTTGCCAGATGTGCTGACGATGGGCTGTCCTGGTTTTCTCATTCAGATCACGTGGGGGAAAAAAAGGGTAAACTGAGTTCTAGTCCAGCTTCTGTTGCCTTTTTCAGAGTTTACCTAACTTCTTCCCACAAAACTTTACACACTAAAGCTTATATAATCTCCAATCAATATAATCTTTTTTTTTTTTTTTCCGAGACAGGGTTTCTCTGTATAGCCCTGGCTGTCCTGGAACTCACTTTGTAGACCAGGCTGGCCTCGAACTCAGAAATCCGCCTGCCTCTGCCTCCCGAGTGCTGGGATTAAAGGCGTGCGCCACCACGCCCAGCACTTTTTTTTTTTAATATAATCTTTTAAAATTTTATTTATTTTATGTATATGAGTGCTCTATCTGCATATACACCTTCATGCCAGAAGAGAACATCAGATCACACTATAGACGGTTGTGAGCCACCATGTGGTTGCTGGGAATTAAACCTCAGGGCCTCTGAAAGAGCAGCCAGTGCTCTTAACTGCTGAGCCGTCTCTCCAGCCCCAATATAATAATCTTTAAAAGTATGATTGAATCTGTATTCTAAAAACAAAACAAAAAAAAAGTAATGGAAAAGAAAGGGAAACCATTCAGATCAAGAATGGCTGTGCATGGCTGTAAGGTCAGCTGAGACGGGAAACTCACGGGTTCGAAGTCAGCCTGGGCTTCTGTGGGAGTTCAAGGTCAGCCAAGGCTAAATAGCAAAGGAGAGGGGGAGGGGCTATGGCTTCATTGGGGAGTACTCACAGTCCTCACCTCCTATAGATCAGCTTCTACTGTCTATCCTCACAATGACTTCCACCCACCAAAGAAGAGAAGCTGCCTTTTAGCTTCTGGGAAGTATTAAATCCACGTTTTGCCTGTATATAAAAAACCACAGGGCACTTTTGAAGTTATTTTTCTGAGGCAGGGTCTCATGTAGCTCTGCAGATGAAGACGTTAGACTCCCGATTCTTCTGCTCTACCTCCTATGTGCTTGGATTACAAGCGTGCACCCCACACCCGGTTTATACGGTGCTAGGGATGAGACTTGGAGCAACGTGCATGCTAGACAAGCATTGCACCAACTGACCGACATCCCTAGCCCAAAGCAGTGGCCTTGGGATGCTCTCAGACATGACAAGAGATTTGTGTGTCTTAAGAGGGAGGGAGGAAGAGCAGGTGGAAACTCAGTGTCTGACTCCAGCTGAAACTGGGGGGGGGGGGGGGTCATTTCTCAGTCTGGGTGGCAGAGAAGCAGCAGCCAAGCAGGTCCAGAGGTGGAGGCCAAGAACTTGAGGGGTTGTGTCAGCTTTAGGATGCTCACTAGACACCAGGAGGGGATGTGATGGAAAGCGGTGTGCGAATCTAGTGGTTGGAAGCTGAGAGAGAAAGAGGGCTGAATTCTGATTTGGGAGCCCTCCGCAGGAAGGCAATGAGTCAGGTCATAAGAGAGAGGTAGGTTTAAGGTCTAAGAATCAAACTCTCTTTCCCCAAAGCGCACATGGAAAGGGGGACAGGTGCTCTAGGAGTTCAAGGAGCTGGGAGGGATGAAAGTTTTGTTTATATCCTTGGCTGGCCTCTCTAACTCCCAATCCCCCTTTATGGGCCTCCCCGATGCTGCATCTGTGTACTGCTGTATCCAGCTCAGGGGATGGTCATTTCCACAGCAAACGGAGAACGTAGCTAAGAACATTAGCGAGCCAAAGAAGCAAGGACAGAGAACTGACCACACTGTGGATGTCAAAACTTTATGCAGCTGACAAGATGATAATTCAAGTCTTAGAAATGAGGAAGATGAGACTCAAAGAGGCTTGAGGAACTTGTTCAAATGGGGATCAGTGTGGGGAGTTCCTCAAAGATAAAGAACATATGATCCTCCGTGCCAGCAGTGGCTAGTGCACAGAGTGCGTAAAGTCAGTGGTGAAGAGACCTCAGCACTCCAGCAGTGGCTAATGCACAGAGTGCGTAAAGTCAGTGGAGAAGAGACCTTAGCACGCTGGTGTTCTCTGCAGCTCTGGTCACAGAAACGGTGATAGAGAAGGAACCCACCATCCATCAACTGATGTCTGGCTAAAGAGAATGTGCATATATGGAATGGGATATAGGATTCAACCTTTTACAAGGACATGGGCGAACCCAGAGTACGTTATATTAAATAAGCCAGGCACAGAAAAAAAACACCTCCTGGTTCCACTTGACTGTGGAGTGTAAAAATGTTGATTATAGAATCAGGAAATAGAATGGTAGGAGTGTTGCTGTGTCAAAGGACATAACATTCCAGCTAGCAAGAGGAAGGTGTTCAAAAGCAGCTGGAGCAGGTGATCTTAGTAATCAGGGAAAGCGACCGTCGCTCGCTGTGTGAGCCTGAGGAGCTCCCAGCAGCTCGAGAAGGAATGCCAGAACTGGCTCCCAAGGTGGTCAGTCAGTCAGTCCTCTGACCTCCACCGTGTTACCATAGTACACCCTCACACACAGGCTTCCTAGACACGCGCAGATGATAATTACAAAGATAGGTTTTAGAGCCAAGCATGGTGCTACCTATTTATAATCCCAAAACCTTGAGTATAAGTAACTCAAAGCCAGAGACCTCCCAAATCTATTATGCAACTTGGTGACTACACTTAATACTATGCTTTATGCTCCAAAAAAATGATAAAGCAATGTTCTCACCACAAAAGATAAAGGTGAGCTACTGCACACATTATATAAGCTGATTTAACATTCCACAGTACAACCATATGTCAAAACGCTGTGTTACAAACAATTAAAACACATAATTACCATAATCGTTTAAAAGGTTTCTTTTTTAGTCTTTTTAAGATGTGGTCTTATATAGCAGAGGTTGGCGTTGACTTTTGATCTTCTGCTTCTGCCGGGGTTACTAGCATTTGACACACATCCCGCTCACACAGTTTTCCCTTTGGTTTTAGGGACAGGAACTTGAGGCTGGCTTGGAACTCAGTATATATGCTGGTCTTGCATCAGTGATAATCCTCCTGCCTCAGCTTCCTAAGTGCTGGGATTATAGATATACAGCACTATGCCTAGCCCCAAACATAGAATTTAAAACATTATTAAAATTTTGTATTTATGTTTATATGTGTGTGCCTACTTGTCTGTGTACATACCACATACATACTACATACTACATGCACGAAGGTGCCAATGGAGGCTAGATGAGGTCATCAGATCCTTGAAGGTTGGTCTGAACTTCTCAGTTTGGAATCTTGGAATCAAGCCAGGGTTCTCTGTGAGAGGAGCAAGTGAGTGTTCTTAACCCCTGAGCCATCTCTCTGGCTCCTTGAAAACAGGGCTTTCCAATTTCTAAGCACACGCTCTACTGTGGGACTATATGCCACCAGCCCAAGAACCTTGCTGGAGTCCCAGTGTCAAGTGATGTGGTCAGAACTCAAACTCAGGTTCTCTGGCCCCCGGGGCTCCCTGGTGTGTGTGGCCTAGACCACTGCCCTCACGATGACATCCCTATGCCCAGTTTGTGAGTCTAGGGCCCCTTACTCCAACAGCTGTGTAAACTGAGGCAGGGCTTCCACAAAGAAGCCAAGCTATCCTCCAGATGGAGGATGGCGGATCGGATGGCTTCGGAATGATCTGAGAGTCACTTAAAATGGGATGGAGGAGAGACACATGTTAAGTAGTGGCTTTTTTTTTTCCCACTTAGATTCCATTTTAGCTCAAGATTGCTTGAAAAGCTTCCTATTAGCATGAGAGAGGGAAACGGCTCAAAATAAAAGTGTTTATTCCAAAAACTGCAGGGTGGGATCTGAGCAGCTCTCACAGATTCCAGGCAGCCATGCAGATGGCGGGTGAAATCTAAGCTCTTTGTGTTTATTTCCTTCTCCCTCTCTCTCTTTCAAGCTTATTACACATTTTTTTTTAAAAAAAAAAACACTAATCAGAATACTCTCAGGTTACCATAAATAACCCTAAACCCGGCAGCAGGTTAAAGCAGGTTATCAGGTCCTTGGGGAAAACTATTTGCAGTGAGAGGCATTTCTTCCTTGAGAACAAAGGAGCTAAGGACCTTCCCTACTACCTAGATATTATTTTCAGGCTGTGTGTTCTTAAACCTACTCAATATTCTGAACATAGATTTTTAAATCTGGAGTTTTCAGACCAAAGTTGAGTAGGTTTAGAATAAGTTAGTACAGATAAAGTGTGATGGTTTTGTATGCTTGGCCCAGGGAGAGGCAATAATAGGAGGTGTGGGCTTGTTGGAGTGGGTGTGGCCCTGTTGAAATAGGTGTGTCGCTGCAGGCAAGGTCTTAAGACCCTCCTCCCAGCTGCCTGGAAGCCAATATTCTGCTAGCAGCCTTCAGATGAAGATGTAGAACTCTCAGTTCCTCCTGCACCATGTCTGTCTATGGACGCTGCCCTGTTCCTGCATTGATGATAATGGACTGAACCTCTGAACCTGTAAGCCAGCCCTGATTAAATGTCCTTACAAGAGTTGCCTTGGTCATAGTGTCTGTTCACAGCAGTAAAACCCTAACTAAGACATAAAGGTTTCTTTTTTTTTCTTTTAAGTCATACATAAAACATGAAAGGCTGTTCATTTCAGTTTAAATTTATTTCATCATGAACCATAGCAAGTAATCAAAAATTCAGTGGCTTAAACCAGATGGAATTTATTCTGTCATAGCCTGGGAGATCTGAAGAATAAAGTGATGGCCACACACTCTCTGCCGGCTTCAGCCAAGACTGTGCCCTTTCTCTTTCAACTTGACTCAGCTAGAGATCTTTCTGGTGGTGTTTGCTGCCAAGCCTAGCTTCTGCTTGCCTTCACGTGCCTTTGGCCAGGTCTCTGCTAAGTCATCCCTCCTGTTCTCTGGAAAGGATACCGTGATGCGACTTTGGAAGCACCCTAAATCTAGGAAGAACTTGTTTCCAGACCACTAGCTTCATTGTTTGCAAGCATTCCTTTTTAAAAAATAATGACCACAGCTGGATGTGGTAGCTCATGCCTTTAATCCCAGCACTTGGGAGGAGAGGCAGGAGGATCTCTGTGAGTTCAAAGCCAGCTTGTTCTATAAATTGGACAGCTATGATGACACAGAGATACCCAGAAGTATAGGTTAGTAAAATAAAATAGAAAGTAATGATCAAACTTACTGCTGGGTGCCGAGGTTCTGATCCATGTTGCCTGGGGTGTTACCGCCCACTTCACCATACAGCATCCCACTGGGAAGTGATGGGAAGGAGTTGGGGCTTTTGGCTAGACTTCCTCAGATGCCCACATCCAAGTCTGTGTATGTGTTCACTTTTACAAGTGTACAGGCTGAGCATTCCTGATGCAATGCTTGGGATGAGAAGTGGTCCTAATTTGGTATTTTCTTGGTTTGAGACGACTACATGGATTTTACTGGTTGCACATTTCTGACCACCAAAACTGAAATGCTCCTAAACTCAAAATGGATTTTTGGTGCTGGGCCTCAAGTCCAGAGAGCATACTGGGATTCTAGGTTTATCCACCATGCTTGACCCCACAGTTTAAGATTTTTTTTTTTTAAAACTGGACCTTGTGTAGCCCAGGCTAGCTTTTAAGCTAACTCACTAATGTGATAATGTTGGCCATGAACCCCTGGTCCTCCTGCTTCTACCTCACAGATGCTGGGATTAGAGGGGGTGTTACCACATTCAGCTCAGAATTAGAAACATCTGAGCTCTGTGTTATCATCTCAGTATTTAGAAAGTTTCTGAAAGCTAAGGTGATGGCTCAGTTTGTAAGTGCCTGTTGGGCAAACATGAGGACCCAAGTTTGGTTCCCCCAGAACCTACATAAAGAAGCCAGTCGTAGGCAAGGATGTGGAGCAGGGGGAACACTCCTCCATTGCTGGTGGGAGTGCACATTTGTACAAACCCTCTGCAAATCCACTTGGCAGTTTCTCAGAAAATTGGGACTAGTTTTACCTCAAGACCCAGCTATTCCTGGGCATCTACCCAAAAGATGCTCCACCATCCCACATGTTCAACTACGCTCATAGCAGTTTTACTCATAATAGCCAGAAACAGAAAACAACCTAGATATCCCTCAACTGAAGAATGGATAAAGAAAATGTGGTCCATCTACACAATGTAACACTACTCAGCTAATAAAAATAAGGACGTCATGAATTTTGCAGGCAAATGGATGGATCTTGAGAATATCATCCTGAGTGAGGTAATCCAGACCCAAAAGGGCATGCATGGTATTTACTAACTGATAAGTGGATATCAGCCATAAAGTATGGGATACTCATGCTA
This sequence comes from Mus minutoides, assembly GCA_902729485.2. NCBI lineage: Eukaryota > Metazoa > Chordata > Mammalia > Rodentia > Muridae > Mus > Mus minutoides. Next base: position 1,497,953 of record LR749783.1, on the reverse strand, counting down.
CAATCCACAGACCCAAAGAAGTCAAATAACAAGGAGGGACCAAAGGAGGATGATTGAATCTTTCTCAGAAAGAGAAATAAAATAGATATCACAGGTAGAGGGGGAGATATCACTGGGTGGGAGAGGGGATAAAGAGAGGGTGGGTTGTGGGGAATCAGGTGTAGGGAGAGGAGTGTGTGTGGGGGGGGGCTCCCAGAAACTGAACCACTAACCAAAGAGCAAGCAGGGGCTGGGCCTAGGTCCCCTGCACGTGTACCAGATGTGCAGCTTGGTCTTTATGCAGGGCCGGCAACAGCAGAATCAGGGATGGAGATCCTTTGACATAGACACTGATGTCAACCTCCAGCCTCCACGGGCACTTGTCAATACAATGGTATGCATACACAAATATAAGCATGTGTGCGAGTGTGTGTGTGTGCTTGTGCACAGTATTGGATTTCAGAGTCCACATACTCATTCGGAATCACAAACATTTAGAGATTGTGCCTGATGCGACTCATTCTTTGCCCCCACCTTATGAGAAGGTTGCTCAGGGTCAGGCATTCACAGCTGGGAAGTGATTGCCACCCATTGGCTTTGAGGACTTTCCCCGGCCCAGCCTCAGTCTCTTCTTGTGTAACATCTGAAGCATAATCTGGCATTGGAATGTCACTGGGAAGCCATGAGGTGCTGACTGTAACCACTCTAGCGCATTGACCGGATGATCTGACAAATGTCAATGTTCCCTCTGCCCATGTACAGCCAGATGCCTACATCCCCTTCCCGTTGCAGTTCAGCTTTCAGTGATAGGCCCTGGAGCCCTGCAGCTGTGAGGAGCTGCCCTGGCTCCCTGCTTCTCACGTCTGCCAGCCTCTGCTCCTTAAGGATGCTTCCAGGGTCACTTAGCTCAGTCTCTCACTGCGTCTACTATTGTAGTGTCGTGCTCGTTCCCACAGAAACCTCAGTGATCCCAGCCTCAACAACTCCACTTAGCTCTGTGAGCTGAGGAGGATCCCAACCACAGGACAAGATGCCCCCAGGAGATGACTTAAAGGTCCCTGAGCTAATTAACAAATCAGCCCCAGAGCTGGGCTTCCGGCAGGTAAATGTAAACTGGATTTAAAAGGCAAATAACTGAAGGCTGTGGGGAGTAGACCTACTGTGGAATTTATGGACTGAATGGGTTGTCACAGCCCTTGTGACTAACTGGTCCTGGGCAACCAGGAACCTAAGTGTCCCATGTGGTTCTTCTCAGCTGTGGCAGGTGATAGGCTTTGTGGTATCATGTAGGAGCTCTGAACTTGAACCTAACTGATCCAGGCAACCCATCTAAGGTCCCTGAGCTCTCTTATAAAAACACTAACACCAATGAGAAAACCCCCAGAGGCTATAGGTTACTGGGAATATCGATGTCTTGGCAGGGCAGTGGGTTCTTTTGCTGGTAGTGTAACAGGGCAGTTATAAGACTCCAGGGACGAGCCCTCCTGTCTGTTGGCAGCTGATATCCTTGATACACAGATGAACAAGAAATGGGACCAAATTAGGGTGGGTGCTTTGAGTTCAAGCCATCATGTTTTGAAACCCATCACCTCTGGTATGCTGGTCTTTTATTAACAGAGTTGGGCCAAGAGAGAACTACTTGTATCTTAGTGGACTCTCTTACCTTTGCTCCGGGGAGCTCATTAAAACATAGACTTGCCATCAGCCCAGTGACTGCCCCCAAGTTCACTGCAATGCCATGGTGTTCATCGGGGGACCTAACAAACAGAGCTTCAAGTGCTCAACCAGGACCCTGTCAACCATGCACTATGATATCAACAACTCTGTACAGGACCTGCTGAGAGCTGTCTGCTGCAGCGCCTCCTCCCTCCCCTACTGCCACCCCCTCCCCCACCCCCGCAGGAAACACTGTTCTCTTAGATCAAGGTCAGCACTAAATAGATTTTTTTCCTTAGGATTGCCCTAACAAACAGGTGGGATAGCAACGAGAAACAACTGCCCTCATGAAGGCCAGCTCTTCAATCAATAACCAGGCTGACTGACTGATGGGGAGAGTGCAGGCTGCCGGACTTTAACCTGCACAGGCTAGACACGGCACTGTCACTCTGTCTAGTTCTCATGTCACAGCCTAGCCCATCTCTTTGCTCAGGCCTTATATTCCCCAACATCCCCGAGCCCCCCACCTCTGTGAGGCGTCTACTAGCTCCCTTCCTTTCCAGGATTGTCAGTCCTCTGCCACTCATTGGCCACCAGAGAAGTCTGTCTGTCTGACAGTGGTGGTTTTTCTGTCCTTGGCCTTCTTTTCATTGGTGGCTATGAACTCTTTGAAGGAAGCATGGAGACTTTAACTCGGTCATAGGGGGTTTCACAAAATCTCCAGCACATACACCTTGCCCAGGATAGTTAAAGTTACAAATTACCAGTCTAGTAACCAGCCTACCAACAAAACAACAGCCTTGGCAATAAACTACAGGTTTATTGAAGCTAAGACTTGTTGCTGATCCTCACTGAATCCTTAAGACTGATTAAGTGTGGTTGGCTCTTCATCCTGCATCTGTGGCCTCTGGGCACAGAGACATCAAGGGACTTGCCCCAAGCCACGCAGGGACCCAAGTCCCACATCTTGAATTAAAAAGTAGCAGTGCTCATTGGAATGATGTTTCTTCTTTTCCTGTTGTTGAGAAAGGATCTCACCNGCTGATCCTCACTGAATCCTTAAGACTGATTAAGTGTGGTTGGCTCTTCATCCTGCATCTGTGGCCTCTGGGCACAGAGACATCAAGGGACTTGCCCCAAGCCACGCAGGGACCCAAGTCCCACATCTTGAATTAAAAAGTAGCAGTGCTCATTGGAATGATGTTTCTTCTTTTCCTGTTGTTGAGAAAGGATCTCACCATCAGGGCTGACCTGGAACTCACTGTATAGCCCAGGCTGGCTTTGAATTCATGGCAAACCTCCTGCCACACCTTTGTGTATGCTGAAATTACAGGAGTGAGCTTCCATGCTCAGCTTTGACCATTTGTGTGTGTGTGTGTGTGTGTGTGTGTGTGTGGTTTGAGTGTATATGTGGTGTGTGAGTGTGTATGTGTGTGTGGTATGTGTATGTGTATGTATGTGGTATGTATGAGTGTGTATGTGTGTGTGGTATATATATATATATATATATATATATATATATATATATATATGCGTGTGTGCACACGCACGTCTGTGCACGTGAGCACATGTGAAGGTCAGACATGGACTTTGAGTGTCTCCCTTTAATCACTCTTCCTCTTATTTTTATTTTTTAAAAATCTCCTTATTTTATGTGTACATATGCGTGTCTGAGTGTACATATATGCAGAATTCCATGGAAGTCAATCAGATCCTTTGGAACTGGAGTTACAAGAGGCTGTGAGCTGTCATGGTGCTGGGAACTGAACGGAGGCCCTCCTCAAGAAGTGCTCTTAACTGCTGAGCCATTTCTCTGACCTTGCTTTTGAGCTCATTGAACCTTAAGCTCACCAACTCCTCAAGACTAGCTGCTCAGGGACCCTCCTATCACCCCTCCCCAGCACTGGGATAACAGGTGTGCACTGGGATAACAGGTGTGCTTCACCACACTTCGCCTTTTACTTGGGTGGTGGGGATTTGAACTCATGCTTTTATGGCAAGCACTTCACTGACTGACACATCTCCACAGCCTTAGCCAGTCTCTTTAGATAGCTGTGATCTTCCCATCATGGGCTGATATAATAGCAATTGTATTGGATGTTTTTTTTTTTTTTTTAACATTCCTAACAAAATGGACTGTTGCATACAAGGTTGGAATTATTTTCTTTTTAAAGACCTCGTGAAACAGCAGTGTGTAGGAATGACTGACTGCACAGTGAATAGTGGAGCTTTGGTCTGACAGCAAATAGACAGGTGATTCCCCCCCCCCCACACACACACCCAGTTTGTTCTGAAAATCTCTTGATTATCAGACCCCATATCTCTGAAATATTACTCAGATCTATGATCTGAGCAAAATGGTTCAGAGATTTTTCTATTTAAAAAGCTCTGTTTCAATAGGCTGTGAGAGCAAGCTAAGTGGGGGTGCTGTCTGCTTCCCTCTACTACCACAGCTCCTTAACTCACTGCGACTGTTCCTGTAAAGGGACTGGGATCAGGACAGCTTATTGTTCACAGTTCTGGAGGACCAGAAGTCCAAGCTCAGTGTGCTAGGAGATTCAAGGTTGACTGAAGGGCCTTTCTCTTGTGCAAAGAAGATGCATCCTTGCTCTGTCTCACATGGTGGAAGTGAGGCTAGCCCTCTGCGGCATCCTTTATAAGAATACAAGTCCATCCACAAGGGTAGAGTCCTCCCTGATGGAGTCATTTTTCAAAGGTTCCTCCTCCTCTTGTTGTAATTTTAGAGGTTAGTGTTTTCACAAGAGAATTTGGGAGAATAAAAAGATCCAGGCACTGTAGCAGAAGACTGTTGGATTCTTTTTGAAAGTATACAAGACTCTTGCTTAGGGAGCACTGGTTTCTAGAGCAAGATGGTTAGTATTTCTAATGGTGATCTGACTGCATTAGAATTAGGAAGAGCAAGTCTTAGCCAACGGGGATGCCTAGCGGAGTGCTGAACAGAGGAATGGCAGAAAGACGAGAAAGGAACATCTTGGTGATTCATTGTGGCAAACGCCAACCAAAATACACACACAGACACGGACATACTCTAAATCCCCACGACATCACCAAGAGCAGATCACATTCTGAGAGTGGCAGATGAGTAGATAGAATTCCCCTTTTCACAAATCCAGGAAGAACAGACTCACATGGGTTGTCCTTCTCACCCTGCCCATGTGATTACCAGATGATCAGAATGACTGCCACAATAAATACAGAAATCACAACTGTTTCCTTCTCCCACATGGCATGACATGATCAGACCACCATACCTATGAAAAGAGAATCTCCTTGTCCCTGCACCAGAATCAACCAGATCCCTAGGACTGCAGAGAGTTTCCTCATATAAAGAAGCAGACCATTAGAGATAACACCAATTATGCAGGAACCATGATGGACGAAGGGAGGGAGGGAGGGCCCTGTGTGGGGCTGACCTCATCTTTATTGTCCCCCGGGTGACATTCGCCATTTGTCATCCTGATAGTAATGGCGGCACACATTGCTAAGTAGCTGAAAATTTAAAAGGCCTCAGGGCAACATCTGAAAGATTGTGTGATTAAAACCACTAGAACTATCTCGCTAGGAAATGGATTTATTGTGTCTGCTGCATAATGGCTCCCCACCCCGCAAACCAGATGATGCTGGAATTAACAATGGTCAGGTTTCCAATCTGGTAAACTTTAACTTCTTGCAATTCCTCAGTCACAAGAGGCAAGGATTTCCAGGGATATTTCTTTACTCTGACAGACAGACAGACAGACGGGTTCCCAAGGAATAAGCTCAAGTTTATACTAACACTTTTATTGATTGAGGAGTAGGGAGTACAAGTTCAGACTCTCAGTTTTTTCCCCTTAAAACAAGGTAACTTTGTAACTGACACTGGCCACTAAAGCTTCTGATTTACAGTGTAACCTTAAAGGCTGGTCTGGAACTAGTGAAATTAATATCTCAGCCTCCTTGCTCTTCTTTCTCTCTCTCTCTCTCTCTCTCTCTCTCTCTCTCTCTCTCTCTTCCTCCTCCTCTCAGATGGGATCTCTAGTAGCCTAAGTTGACCCTGATCTTGCTGTGTAACTAAGGAAGACCTTGAACATCTGATCTTCTTGCCTCTACCATCCACGCTGTAATTACAAGTATGAAATACCTCCCCACTGATTCCCCACACCCCCTTGGTAATCTAACTCTTCCTGGAACCACCTCCCCTTGCAGCTTTCTTCCAAGTTTATTTCTCCTTTCATCCTCTTCCTCCTTACCCTCCCCCTCCTCCGTCTTCTTCTTCCTCCTCCTAGTCCACTGAGTCCAACTAGTGCTGCTTATATACACATAAGTGCAGGGCCATCTACTCCATCATAGGCAACCTACTCTGGGCCACACTGCAGAAGAACACTGACTCTCTAAACAACTATCACCTGCCCAGAGCTCCTCACTTAGGCGTGGGGGTCTCCTGGGACCCTCCCGTTCATGCTGGAGTCTTGACAAGATTGATCTTGGGTAGGTCTCGCGGACAGACGAGCACAGCGGCTGTGAGTTCATATGCACAGTGACCCAGAAGACAGCATCTCACAGCCTCCTATGCATTCCTCTTTGGGTTTGTTCTTACTCTTCCACCTTTATGATGTTGCATAAGCCTTGGGAGTAGGCATGTTTTATAGATGTTCCAATTGGGGCTGGGCAATCCACAGCCACTTACCTCTGTACTGGACTAGTGGTGAGAAATCTCTGAATCTGCTGTCTTTGGAGCATCTTTGATGGAGGTGAGAGTTGTACTTATCCCTGAGTGCAAGGTCAAGCATCCGGATGCTGTTTAATACTATGTTCCTTTAGTAAAATCATGGTAGTAGCTTCCCTGCTAGGGCCTGTGACCTCTCCAGCAAGAGCCAGGTTTAGAGTCCAAACCTTTATCGTTTGTGGAGTAGTTCCTAAGTCTAATTAGAGAGCTGTTGGTTACTCCCCCCCCCCCCTGCGCCCCTGCAACATTTGCGTAGCTATAGCACCAATGAGCAGATCTGGCCAGGCCTGTTGTTACTCTAGCGCATATGGTTCAGAGTTAGGTAAAACTACTGATGACTCTCCTCCCCTGGCACTAATAAGGAGGAAGTTTTCAGCTCAGTTCCTGCTAGAGAGAGAGAGAGAGAGAGAGAGAGAGAGAGAGAGAGAGACCAATATCCCTAATGAATATAGATTTTAAATTCTCAACAAAATACTTATAAGCTGACACACATCAAAATATCATCCGCAATAATCAAGTTGGCTTTATCCAGAGATTTGGGTAAGGTTCAAAATGTACAAGTTGATAGATGTAATAAATTATATAAATGGGGTTAAAGACCAAAACCATATAATCATTTCTATAGCGGCAGAAAAGGCCTCCAACAAAACCCAACATTCCTTCATGATTAAAGTCCTGGGGAGAATAGGACTGGAAAGCCTACCTCAGCATAATTAAAAACTACATATGATTAAATCAAACTCATAGCTAGCGTCATCTTGAACGTTAGCAATAGTCTTAGGCAGGGTTTCTATTCTTGCACAAACATCATGACCAAGAAGCACTTGGGGAGGAAAGGGTTTATTCAGCTTACACTTTCACATTGCTGTTCATCACCAAAGGAAATCAGGGCTGGAACTCAAGCAGGTCAGGGAGCAGGAGCTGATGCAGAAGCCATGGAGGGATGTTCTTTTCTGCTTCCCCTGGCTTGCTCAGCCTGCTCTCTTATAGAACCCAAGACTACCAGCCCAGAGATGGTCCCACCCACAAGGGGCCTTTCCCCCTTGATCACTAATTGAGAAAATGCCTTAGAGTTGGATCTCATGGAGGCATTTCCTCAACTGAAGCTCCTTTCTCTGTGATAACTCCAGCTGTGTCAAGTTGACACAAAACTAGCCAGTAGAGCAAGCCATAAAAATCAGGCCAAGCCACGGTGATTCATGGTCTTCACTCTTGTCCACTACAGGGCTGGGAGTCCTAGCTAGAGCAGCAACACAAGAGGAGGACATAAGAGGGAAACAGATAGGAAAGGAAGATATGCAATTGTCCCTATTTGCAGACATATGCCACTATCGTAAGAAATTCCAAATTTCCACCTGAGAATCCCTAGCATTCTAAGCAAAATATCAGGACACAAAACTGCTGCTGCTGCAAAAAATATACCAATGGCAAGTGTAATGAGAAAGAAGTGAGAGAATCTAGCCTATTCACAAAAATATACTAATGACAATGCAATGAGAGAGAAGTGAGAGAAACTGCCCAACTCACAATAGACTCGTGAATAAATAACACGGAAATAAACCTAAACAAGGAGGTACAAGATCCCTACAACAAAAATCTTAAATCTTTGAAGAAAGAAACTGAGGAAGACACAAGATGATGGGAAGATCTATGATGCTCCGGGCGTGGTAGAATTGAAGTTGTGAAAATGACCATCCTACCCAAAGAAATCTATAGATTCAATGTGATCCCGTCAAAATCCCTACTCGTTCTTCACAGAAATAGAAAACAAAACTCTTAAAATTTGTATGGCATTGCAAAAGACCCAGAGGGCTGAAGTGACCCTGAACAAATGGACTGTGCTAGAGGGATTCCCATACCTGATCGCAAGTTATACAGAACAACGTAAGAAAAGCATCACGGTACTGTCACAAAAGCAGACGGGCAGATCAATGGATCCAGGCACAAACCTGCACAGTTCTAGCCGCAATTTTCCACAAAGATGCTACAAAGCACACCGGAGGAAAGACAATATCTTCATTTAATGGTGTTGGCGAAACTGTCCGTGTGTATGAATGAAATTAGATCTTCTCTCTTCCTGCACAAGAATCACCTCCAATTAGACCAATGGCCTCACTATGAAGCCTGAGATTCTCCCACATAGGCAGGGGTGACCTTCTAAGCAAGACTCTGCTTGCTTAGGAATCAATGCCAACAATCAACAAATGTGACCTCATTGTACTGGCTGGTTTTGTGTGTCAAGTTAACATAGGCTGGTGTTTTGTATCACAGAGAAAGAAGCTTCGATTGAATGTGATGTTGCATCACATTCTTTAAATCTAGCACTCAGGAGGCAGAGGCAGAGGCAGAGGCAGAGGCAGAGGCAGAGGCAGAGGCAGAGGCAGAGGCAGAGGCAGAGGCAGAGGCAGAGGCAGAGGCAGAGGCAGAGGCAGAGGCAGAGGCAGAGGCAGAGGCAGGTGGATCTCTGTGATTTCAAGGACAGTCCAGTCTATAAAGCTAGTCTAGAACATCCAGGGCTCTGTTAAACAGAGAAACCCTGTTTAGGAAAAACAAACAAACAAACAAACAGCAAAAGAAAAGAAAACAAATGATTTAATCTTTTCTAAGGGTCAGCTTAACTCTACTTCTGATAAGAGTGAAAAGCTTGCTTATCATGTTCATACCTGTACTCTGTAATAACCACACGAAGATGTACCGTATGCCTCCACCTCATGGGCTAGGAAGCTTCCCTCCAGTAGCGTCTACAGTTATGCTTTATGTAAATGGATTGTGGTGGGTTGAAAAGTTCTGGTCCTTATCTGCAATGCCTCTCGAAATGACCCGATTTTGAAGAAGGTCTTTCCAGATATATTCAAATCCAGATGAAGTCATACTGGAACAGGGTGGGCCCTACATCTGTTGTCCTTAAAAGAAAGGAACATTTAGAGTGCCTGCAGAAGGAAGACAGGGCAAGGGGCAGGTGTCTTGATGCAAGAAGCCCAGGAATGTTGAGACCATTTGAATCTAGGAAGAGGCAAGGATGGATTCTTCCCTTAGGCCTAGCAAGAGGGTGTGTAGCACTGTTGACACATATTTCTTTTTGTTAAAACAGAAACTCATTGGCTTATTGATTAAAATAAATAAATAAAGTGATGCTTCCTTTGGAAAGTACCCTCCCACTTGGATTTTTCAAGTAATATCTTTCATTTGATCACTCAAACAGTAGAAACGTTAGAAACGAGAAGGCAGGAGTGTTTGGCTATATTTTCTTTTCTTGTGAATGCATGCCTGCACATATGTGTGGAAGCCAGGGGTCAGTAAACTTAGGTGTCATTCCTCAGGAATCATCTGCCGTGACTTTTGAGATAGGTCTCTAGGTGGTCAAAACAACCAGAGATCTATGTGTCTTTACCTCCCTAGCACTGAAAGGACAAGGAGGTACCACTGTGCCCAGCTTTTCAGGTGGACTCTGGGGACTGAAGTCAGGTTCTCTCATGCTTGTGTGGCAAACACTTTCTCAACTGAGCCATCTCCTCATCCCTTGTTTGCCTTCCTTCCTTCCTTCCTTCCTTCCTTCCTTCCTTCCTTCCTTCCTTCCTTCCTTCCTTCCTTCCTTCCTTCCTCTGTAACAGGCCCTCCACACCTTAGCACAGCTGACACCATGATGGAAGAAACCTCCAGGCTGTAAAACTCAGCACGGAGACAGCCCCACCTGTCAGACTGGAACCAGAAGCCTACTCCATCAAAGTCCACAGTTCTGGGAAACTCTCTAAAAGTACTAGTGTTGCTTTTTGGCTTCTGTAGTTCCACTTTTGGCTAAATGAAGTATGTCAGCACTGAATAAGGATTTTGTGCTTAAAAACTTACCTCCAGAAAGGCTCACGGCTATACCACAATCCTGAATACACAGTGAAGTCACCAGCCAGCTTAATAAAGACTTTTTTGGCTTAAAACCACATTCAACAACCCTGCCGGATAACCTGTAACTAACTAACTAACTAACTAACTAACTAACTAACTAACTAACTCTCTCTCTCCCTCCCTCCCTCCTTCTCTCTCTTTCTTCCTCTTCTTTATTTTTGGTATTGTGGCTTGAACCAAAGGCCTTTTTCATGCCTGCTAAGCAGGTAGCAGCTGATCTCCAGTCCTGAATGGATGGCTTTTATGTATTAAGTACAGCCATACAGTGGGTACAGCCAGCCTCTGGCCTCTGAGGAGGTCCAGCAGCCATTTACATGGATGTTCTCATTTATGGCACCATCCCACCTCCTGCAGACCCCCAAGGAGGTGCCTCTGATGGTTTTTATTTTTGGAGACAGGCTTTCCCCATCTAGTCCAGGCTGGCCTTGAACTGCAGCCAATCCTTCTGCCTCAGTGCTGCAGTTACAAGCAAGCACAGTCATGCCTGCCTTATCACAGAATGTTCAGCTATAGTGTTCAAGTCCTGCCTTGTCCTCGGGGAGTCAGATGGTCAAGATTCCAGAGGACTAGGTGTGGTGGCACACACCTACAATCCCAATAGCCAGCGGGCTGAGACAAGAGGATTGTGGCAGGTCTGGGCCACTTGACTGGATTTAAGGAACACCTAAAGCATTGTGAAGCATTGCAGGCAGAGTGAAGCCCACCTTTGGCATGTGCCTGGGAGAGAATACTTACACAGGATAGAAGATGTGCCCTAAACGTGGGCAGGACCATCCTCATGGTCTGGGGTTCCAGGCTGAATAGAAGGTGGGACTAGAGAAAGCCAAAAGGCCACCCTTCCTCTTTCTCTTTACTCAGACGTGGTCAAGCTCCTGCCTCCATGTCTTCCTTACCATTGTGGGTATAATATAGACTCTTAAATCATGAGCCAAATCCTTCTCTCCTTAAGTTGTGTTAGGTAGGTTTTGAAATGTAGGTTGTTGTTGTTGTTTTTTTTTTTATTTTAATTTATTCTTTCAGAACTTCATACACATCACTGCAACAATAAGGGGGACTCGTAATGCTTCAGATAAGGTCCACAGTGAGCCTCCGGGACAAGGACAGAGGTGCGGAGATCACCAGTCCTTATTCCCCAGTCCATACACTAATGCCTCTGTTGAATTTGTGAGACATGGGGAGGGGGGACCTGATACCTCCACGTGAGTCTGCAAATGAACAGGGAGACTAGACTACCCAATGGCTTGGTCCTGTGTTTGGGGGTTGACCTCTAGGTGACAATGCCCTTCCAGAGGGGCTCTTCCATGGGAAAAAGCATCTGTGACTGCCCCAGTTGAGCTGTTGGCTGGTGGGGCTCCACAGTCTCCTGTTTCTAGCCTGTACTAACATAACAGCTTTCTGTTCTTTTCCCGCTTGAGTTACCTTCTTAAAGACTCCCTTGCTTGCCAGTGGGCTACAGCCCAAGCTTCTGTGTTTACCTTTCCATAGTCCGAGGCCTCTGCAAACTCAGCTTCCTTCTATCTGTAATAGTATCCATTGCAGTTCAAGAAACACAAACCCTTAGGAAGTCCATACTGGATAGATACATAATATGCCTATTTGATATGTGCATGTGTGTGTGTCTATGTGTCCATGCATCTCACAGCAGTGTAGGTTTAGAAATTAGAGGGCCACCTTTGGGTGTCAGTTGAAACCATTAGTTTATTCATAAGAGCACATCTCTTTGTCGTTATGTAACCTGTGCTAGCTGGCTCATGAGATTCTCAGGACTTCTGTCTTGATCTCTCATCTCGCCATAGGGATGCATGGAGATCACAGAGCTGTGGTGTGTGGCTTTTCTCACTGCCATCAGGTTTGCATGGCAATGAGCATACTAAACCCACTGAGGATTTCACCCTTCCCTCCCTCCCTCCCTCCCTCCCTCCCTCCCTTCCTTCCTTCCTTCCTTCTTTCCTTCCTTCCTTTTCCTTCCTTCCTTCCTTTTCCTTCCTTCCTTCCTTCCTTCCTTCCTTCCTTCCTTCCTTCCTTCCTTCCTTTTTTTCTTTCTTCTTTCCCTCCCTCCTTCCTTTTTCTTTTAACAACACCAAGAATGGATGTGGTGAGATGGACACTGACTCTGCAGCAGTCTACTGGAAGGTTCTGCACAGTTCAGCTAAGTATTGGTACTAAGCATGTAGCATAAGAGTTCTCTTAGGAATTCTTTTGAAGCTTAAGAGAAAATGCATTGTTTTTTGGATGATAAAGGTCTGCTTTGTTTTTGTTTTTGCTTTAAAAACAAACAAACAAACAAACAAACAAACAGACTGGTTGAGTCCACTTGGCTAGTAACCTGAACAGTGCCATCTGGGAGCCTACCCTGATGAGAAATGGCAATGGCCAAGAAGACTGAGGGTCCCCCAGGAAAAATGGCTCTCTCTGTACTAGACCTGTTGGATGGGAAGCTCTCAGTAAGCTCAAGGCTTTCTGCCTTGTAGCATGCTTTCTTGGGTAGAAAATGTGCTGTGTATACTTGCTCAGGCCTAGAAACTCAAGAAAATATGCAAGAGCAAGGAGTCTTCATTAGTCCTTTGCCTGAACTGGGTTTTTCTTTCATTTTTTTTAAAAATCATGTGACAAACACATAACATGTAGGTTTGTACCAAATGCAGCTGTTCTTCTTCCATGCTTCGAATGAAGTGACCACAGTGGCTGAGTTTGGAGACCTCCACCCATGTGTCCCTCTTCAGCTTGCTTTACAGGTACCATCAATGAATCAGGAGGAAGGCAATCCAGCGGTGAGGAGATGAGCTCAAAAGCTTTTACAGAGACAGATGTGGAAGAATTCTGTGTTTTAAGGCAGGTGGTTATAGCCCCTTGCTTTTGTACTTCAAGCACCCAGACCTCTAAAGAACAGACTCTGACATTTCACCATGATGAGTTTGGGGTCATTTGCTCTAACAGTCTGGGGATCCAAGATGTGGAATGCACAGGATAGCGGTAAGACAGTTTCTCAGCTGAAGGAGACACCACTCCAGTGTGGTCTCTGAGAGACACATTTTAAAGAGAAGGCTGTAGACCTCAGACGTTGCTGAGCAGGGCTGTGTGACTACCTCAGTGCCAGGTCAAGTAGACCTTGAAGGAAGCTTAGTCAGCAGGTAAAATAAGCTATTGAAAAGGATCGAGGACCAATCCTAAACTGTAGACAACTGATAGCAGGGCTTTGAATCATGCGAAGGGAAACTTGGCACAACTGCAGGGAGAAGCAAGCAGACCATATCTGAGCTTGCGGCTGTTCTCAACGCAGCGCTCTCAGTGTGTACAGAGAGTACGGAGGCAAAAAGCAATCTCGGCATGCATAGAAAACATAGAAAGCCACTTGGCTGCTGCCATTTTCCAAGCTGTCATCACCAATGGCACATGCGCACATGCTCACACACACACACACACACACACACACACACACACACACACACACACAGTGATGAGCTCAACAATTACAGGAAAACCATGCCACCCTTTTGGCCCACAGATGTGCACAGCACCCCTAAGTCTTTCCAAAGGTTGGCAGGTCTGATGCAGATTATTGTTTAATTTTTTTTATTTTTGGTTTTTCGAGACAGGGTTTCTTTGTGTAGCCTTGGCTGTCCTGGAACTCACTCTGTAGACCAGGCTGGCCTCGAACTCAGAAATCCCCCTGTCTCTGCCTTCTAAGCTGATGCAGGTTATTTTCAGAAGATTTTTTTTTTTCTTTATAGTGATTATGTGGATTTCTGGAGAGGCAGAGTAGACACGACATGCAAACTCCCTGTTTTCCCTACTTCTGCTTTGGATGAAATGATACTTGCATCCCAAGAGAGAGAAAAAGTGATCAGAGTAGGTTAAGAAATATATAGATGGTGTAAGATCTGACTTCCAAATACAAACATTTCTTTGCAGAAGTGTGGGGAGTGGTGGGTAACTATGCTAACGAGGCAGAGTTCAGATCTTGGGCAACCTTGCTTTTTGTTTCCTTGACGCAAGGGAGAGGCAAGGCTGTAAAAGAGAAAGGAGATAAGGATTGGGTCAGTGGAAAATTATGGGAGGCAGCACAGATGTTAAGAATGTGGACTTTGGAGTTCTACTGCCTGGGTTTGAATGCAGCTTTGTCCTTACAATGTGTCACTGAACAATTTCTTTAACCTCTCTGTTCCCCATCCCCCAACCAAAAATGGGAACTGTGTGGTACCTGAGGTTTTTGTCATGATTAAACAAATGAGGTGAGTGGCATTCCAAACAACACTCAAGTTCTTGCTTGGAGGAGACATAGGCACATGAAGTCGGCAGCGCATGCCCAGTGGTTGAAGTCGGCAGCGCAAAGATCAGTGGACCCTCGGAACACAGCCGTCAGAGAGCATCAGGCAATGGCCTCTGGAGGTCCTCCTTTCCCTGAAAGATGAGAAGGAAACTCCAGGCTAGGAAATGTTCTCCTCTCCAGGCATAGCCATATCTCTCACCATCTTTATTTCCCTGTTCACATGCTTGTTGGTGTCTTGAACCTAAGGACACTCTTAGGTTCTTCATTCTTACCTGACTATGAAGAAGGATCATTGCAGCGTTGTCTGTAATAGTTAAAAGTTAGGAATAGCCTAAAAGGCTACCCATGGAACAGATAGTTTTGTATATGTTGGGTTGGATGTTAAGCATCTCAGGTAAACTCCTGTATTGAATGCTTATTTGGAGCCATTTTGGAAGGGCATGGAACCTTGAGTTGGAGACTCCTTGTGCGGGGGTGGGAGGTGTGGGGTGTGGGGGTGTGGGGATTAGGGGCGGGGCTTGGGCTTTTGTAACCTAGTCGCACTACTTCCTGACTGCAGATGCAAAATAGTCAGCCACCTCCAGCTGCTGAGACCATGCTGTCATCATGATGGACTGAATTCCTTCTAAACTCTGAGCTAACGTAAACCCTCCCCAATTGCTGGCGTTGCTATTACCGGGCATTTTGCTTGGGAATACAATATGCCAACTAAGTTTGATGAATCCCCCAGTAGTTAAAATAAGCCAATTGGTCTGCTCCAAGTGCTTAGTGAAAGTATGGCCCCATGGCAAAGTGCATGTAATTTTTTTTTAATTTTATGTGTATGAGTAAACTGTAGCTGTCTTCAGACACACCAGAAGAGGGCATCGGATCCCATTGTAGATGGTTGTGAGTCACCATGTGGTGGCTGGGAATTGAACTCAGGACCTCTGGAAGAGCAGTCAGTCCTCTTAATTTCTGAGCCATCTCTCCAGCTCCCAGCTCATGTGAATTTTGAAGAACACAAGAAGTAGTATTAGATGATGTCCTCGAAAGCAGGAGCTTAAGAAAAAGAACAAGGGCTGGAGCTTAAGAAAAAGAAAAAGGGTTGGAGGTAACCT
Source organism: Mus minutoides (assembly GCA_902729485.2). NCBI lineage: Eukaryota > Metazoa > Chordata > Mammalia > Rodentia > Muridae > Mus > Mus minutoides. The sequence goes on along the minus strand of LR749783.1, from coordinate 1,482,322 downwards.
CCAACCAGTGGTTAGTGTATACTCTTCTTGCCAAGGACCGGAGTTTACTTCCTACCACCCATGTTATGTTGGGTGCTAACAACTGCCTGTAACTCCAGCTCTAGGGCATCTGCTTCCTTCTTCTGGTTTTCATGAACACATGCTCTAATGTACACATACCACTCCCAAAATGGAATTAGAAAGAAAATCAATCTACCCCCCCCCCAACCCTGTCACACACAAATTGTAAATGGATATCTATCAGGCTTGAGGTTGAGAACAAACATGACCCGAGCCTCATATATAATATTCTAGTCCTTCATTAAATATCTGAAGCAAAACAACAATTAATTTTGGGTTGGGGAGACCTTACTGTCCTGTAATTTCCCCTAACAAAGTATCACGCCCATTGTAGAAATTTTACAAAGTAAGAAGTCTTTAAAAAGCAGTGACTATTGAGGAATAACCATCATCCTTTGCTGCACCCTGATACATCTAAATGTGGATTTGGAGTGTCATTGTGATGGTTTTACAAGATGCCTTTTAAACTGAATGACATGTAACTTCCCATGTCATTAGATGTTCTTTAAAGGCAAGATTACAGGCCTCTCCACCTCAGCGTTGCTCTCAGAGGCACTGTCTCCCTCCAACTGTCAGGGTCTATTTACACCACTTGACAATGAGATGTTTGCCTTCAGCTGTGCCTGGAGGAGAAGGAGGAGATGATCAGCAGGGTAGCCACACAACCAGGGCTGCTCTTTGGGGGAAAACCGCCTCAGTTGAAGCCCAAAGGCAAAGCGTGATCAGCCTTGGTATTGAGTCTGTCAAATCATGAACTTGCAAGAAACCAGATTCTTGCTGGGTGCAGCAGCATATGTCTATAGTCTCAATTACGCTGGAGGCTGAAATAGAATGGTTAGGAGTTCAAGGCCAGCCTGAGCAACATCATAATGAGACCCTCCAACCAAGCAACCAAGCAATCAACACACAGACACACACACACACACACACACACACACACACACACACACAACCAAAATGGAAGTTCACAGAATACTTGCGTAGCCTGCATGAGGTCCCAGGAACACATGAACTATGTTTAGTGGTTGTACCCATAATCATAGCATTTAGGAGGTTGAGGCAGGAGGGTCAAATTCAAAAGGTCAACTTTGACTATATATGGAATTCAAGGCCAGTCTGGATACATCAGATGGGGGTGGGGTGGGATGGTGGTGGTGGAGGAGGGATATAAAACTATATATCCAAATTCTCAAAGGTCTAGAGATGGAAGGAAGCCAGGCAAATTTGGCCTTGGGTTTATTGTACTGAGCTGTGTTAAGGGCATTATAAAATTTTATGTGGAGGAATGAGATCTGGGGTGTTGAATTGCCACTAAACTACTTGCCTGGCTTCCATGAGGCCCTGCTTTCAAGTATCAGCACTGCAAAATAGAGCAGAAGACCACAGAATGTATACCTGGAGGACTAGGGCTGTCAGGAAAGGCATACACATTCTTACTAATGTACAGAACCACCAGGTCTAAGCTGGGCACATTGGCACGTGCCTGGAACTCTGGTACTCAGCAGGGAGAGCTAGAAGGACCACACGGTGAAGGCCATCCTAAGGCACATAGCCAGACCCTGACCCAGACAAACAAAAAGACAAAAAAGCAGAAAATGAAAACCAAACCTCACCAGATCTTTATTATCTTTGTTGGGAAGAGCATAAGTCAGACGACATGCCTGCTCCATGGACCACAATGATGACTTGCTCATTCTCTCTCTCTCTCTCTTTCTTTTTTTAAAAGGCCAAGTCTCATACGGTACACCAGGCTGGCCTCGAACTCATAGCAATCCTCCTGCCTCAACCTCCTGAGTACTGGCCTTTATACTTTCCTAAAGGCAGGTTAGAAATAGAAAGGCAAACAAATTTGGCAGTTACCTTGGGTCTATTGCCAATTGTCATGGCCGCGTGTGGCCTGCCAATCACATGTTTCTGGGTCTTAGGACAAATTGGGGCCAACGTTATTTTAAGCTCTGTGTGTATTTTGATTATAATATATTTGGAATGCAGGCATTGTTTCTTAAGGGGTGGGGAAACCTCAAGTAGGTCACCTGAAATAAAATACATTTAAACAACAAAATTGATCATGACTGGCGGCTTTAAGTCATCCGTGGCAACACTAATATTTATCCTCTCCCTTGTCTAGCTGGTTACGAAAATAGGATAGGTAGATGCTGTCTATTTCTGACTATTTCCTATGATACATTTCTAGGAAGGAATTATAGATAGACAATGCCCACACATCTGTAAGCCCATTGTTATAGACTGACAAATTGGTTCCTGAAGGGCTAGGCCACTTGACACCCCAACAGTGGTGTAGGGGATGCTTACTGTTGGTCTTGAAGTCCCCCAAATCCTCCTGCCTTAAGCTCCTGAGAGCTGGGATTATAGGTGTGCCCCTGTCCCTTAAATTGGATATCAAGACTCATAAGTTCACTCAGCTTCTGTCGCAATTCGTCTCTCCTGTTTCTTCTCGAAGCCTGTTTTCCTTTAGCAGGCTCAAACTTCAGGAAAGGCGTGGCTTTGGCTGGAGGACAGGCTCGGTGGGTGATTTCCCTAATATTTGCTCCTGTGGGAGCCAGCCCCCTCCCTAGGCTGCATTCAGTCACTTCCAGTCATTAGGGGGAAGCACCTCCTACACTGTGGCTAACACACAGACACAATCTTCCTTCCCAGAGGAAGGACAGCCTGTTATTTTGTAGTTGTGGCTGCCTTCTATCAATAGGAGACCAGGAACAATATACAGGGTAAAAACACGTATCCACACTAAGTGGCTGTTGCTCTTTCAATACTAGAATGTGACCCTGATGTTTACTATCCTCGAAGGAACTTCATCCAAATGGAGCATGCTTCCACGTCTGAAACTGATCCAGACAAAGTGGCAGGCAGGCAGGCAGTCTCAAGCGGCTTAGTGAGGAACTTATTACTAGACCTATTAATTTACGTGTGGTGGGTATGAGTTATAGCTCACGTGCTGCTTAGAGTCTGTGTCTTGGTTTATTCTCTCGTTAATGTGGTGAAATATCTGATAGGAAGTACTTAAGGAAGAGCTTTCTGGGCTCGCAGCTTGAGGAGGTGGAGGTCTACGTGGTAGGGAGGGCACAGTGTAGAGAATGGCTCTCTTCTGTGATAGGCAGAGAGGCAACTGGTCACATTGCACCTACAGTCAGGAGGCAGAGAGAGGCAGGTGCTGGCGTGTGGACCACTTTCCTCCGCCCATGTTTATTCAGTCAGGGACCTAGCTCATGGCATGGCTAGTGTTGCTCACAGGGTCCTCTCTTCCCAGTTAAGCCTCTCTGCAGATACCTCACAGATATACTCAGATGTGTTTTCCCAAGGTGACAATCAAAATTGATGATCACAGCCTATGCATTTACTTTTAGGGTCTTACTAGAAATAAGCCCATATTGTTTTTAAAGACTTGCTTGGTTTTTCTGTGTGTGTGTGTGTGTGTGTGTGTGTGTGTGTGTGCATGCATGCATGTGTTTGTGTTTGTGTGTGTGTGTGTGTGTACATGAGTGTAGGTCCCCCAAAAGACTGGAGGCATCAGATAGCCTGGACTTGGAGTCACAGGTGGTACTGAATTCAGGTATATACTTTACTTGCCTGACCCCAACTGTTCCAAGGGAACATTTCATGTCCAGCTACCACGATTTTGTTTTTGTAGGCACACTGACCAAAAGCAGGGATTACTTGCACTCTGCATAGTCACCATTAGATTTCTATTCCCTAAGCATTTTTAAGTTAACAGTCCAGCAACCTCCCTTGGCTCTGAGGTTAAATGACTTCTTCACTATGGACGTGTCTGGTTTCACTTCTTCAAGTCTTCTTTTAAACTTCTAGACTGGAAACTAGTCTATTCCCTCTGACCTCTCTCTGGGCCTTTGCACACTCTAATACCTTTGTCTAAAACAGTCTGTTTCCTTCTGGAATGGTTCCTGACTCATCAGCTTCCACCCCACCTCTCTCCTTCCCCAGTCTTACTGGAACTGTCCAACGGAACTCAAGCATTACTTCTTTAGGAGAGGCCATCCCCAGTGCCCCAGACAGCATCTGGTCTCTGATTTATGTTATCAGAGCATCTCGTGGTTTCTATTGGATGCTTTGCAGTTAAGCCTATGTTTATCCGGGCCATTCATGTTTGATCTTGGTTGCTCATTGGTGTGTGAGTGACATGAAAGGGTGGAGCTGCTGTTTCTTACTAGCTTGAGCCTGGCTGCCAGCTAAGTGCTATGCAGTGTGTTGCTGAACAGATTACCCACTGGGTGCTCCAATACTGACTTAATACCACTGATGATGTATGGTTGGGGTAGACTGATGGCTGCGTACATAGCACACAGTTTCATCCTGTAGTGGCTATTCCTTATGCCATAAAAGAATGCCATTAAGAGAAGAAGCTATGAGAGATGGATGGAAGGATATATGGATGCTGAAGGCTTATATCTATATCTATCTATCTATTTATCTCTCTATATAATTACCTTTGAGTCCCATTAAATTAGAGACAAGATCTTTACATTTTCTTCATCCTAAGACATCATAGACATTAGCATGACCTCACTTAATCACTTTTTAGTGAGAAAAATGAAACCATGCCAACAAATAAATAAATGAATAAATAATGAAAACATATAATCCTTCTCCCCACTCCCGATCCACTCATCCTCACTCCCACATTAAATGCATATACTGAGTATGAGACACTCAGTTCCCAGACATGTTAATATTGAAAGGAAAAAGAAAAACATTTGTCAATTTAGGCAAATACCTGGCACAAACAACTTAAGGGGAAAGAAGAATTTATTTTGGCTCATGGTTTCAGAGGTGTCGAGTGTGCCGCGGTAGGGGGATCATGGTGAAGTTCATACTATGACAGCTAAAGCGTAGCACACAGGAGAGCTCCAGAGAAAGACAGTGCCTCCCAGAACATGTTCCTGGTGACTGGCCACTTCCAACTTTGGCCCCACATCCCAGTTTCTACCTCCTAAGAAGATGAATCCACTAAAGTGTTAGTGCACTGAGTGGATAAGAGTCTCCAGCATCCAGCCACTTCCACAACATCCAATAGCTCAGGACCAAACGCCAAATACAAGACCCTGTGAGGAGCATTTCACATGCAAACCATAAAGACTGCTGTGGAAGACAGCTGCTCAGTGGATGACGTAGGACATGCTTGTACTTCTAGTACTTGATAAACGGAGGCAGGAGGATCACCGGTCCAAAGTCAACCTGGGCTACATAGACCCTGTCTTAAAATAAATTGAAAAGGGCTGGCTGTGTAGCTCAGTAGAGGAGCACGTGCCTACTATATTCTGGGTCTCTGGGATCCTCCCTTAGCCCAGAAAATAAAAGATGACTGTACATATTGGAAATGTAAAGTGAGTTGTTTATTAAATGTCTGCCTACTGTGAGCATTTGTTACTATGAACACTGCTACCTCATTACGAAAGGGCTAGCCTGTGTCCAGCCTGATGTCTTCCTTTATGAAGTTGATCTCCACCTGCAACCCAATGATCTGGTGGACGTGAAACACTTGGCAGATGCTGGTAGTGTACCCTGAGCAGCCACAGCTGCATGGTAGGACAGATGTGGAAGGAGACAGGGGCCAGTCTCCGCTTCTCTCAGGCTGTCTCAGGCTCCTTGGCTACACTTAAGGGTGAAGCAGGCCTTGTTTGGTGGGCCTGCATTCTCTGCTTGTCTGTTGTGGTCAGGATGTTATTGTCCTTTCTGTGTTTTCAGGGAATAACATGAACCTATGTTTATTCTAAGAGGCCTCTGCTTTGTGTTTCTTGTTCCAGAGCTACCACCTGGCCCAGGCCTTCATTACTTTGTGCCTATCCATTGCTCCCAACTCAGTCTCTCCCAACCAACCTTCTTTCCTGCATTCAATGGTACACAACAAGGGACACGACCCTATTGTCATCCACTTCAGTCCTGGCACACTCATCTAGGGTCCCTGGATTTCTGCAGCGAGGCTTTGCCCAAGATAGAGGGCTGCATAATGTGGGGTGCTGTCCTCATCAGGGTTTTACTGTTGTGAACAGACATCATGACCAAGGCAACTCTTGTAAGGACAACATTTAATTGGGGCTGACTTTCAGGTTCAGAGGTTCAGTCCATTATCATCAAGGCGGGAGCATGGCATCATGCAGGCAGACATGGTACAGGAGGAGCTGAGAGTTCTACATATTCATCTGAAGGCAAACATGAGAAGACTGGCTTCCAGGCAGCTAGGACGAGCCTCTTAGAGCCCACACCCACAATGACACACTTACTCCAACAAGGCCACGTCTCCTAATAGTGCCACTCCCTGAGCCAAGTATATCCAAGCCATCATAGGTGCTCATAACTTGAAGACATCGTCAGCTCCTAAAGTTTGTCTGGTGCATAGTGTTTTCCCCAGTCGGGACCTGTTCCTACTTCCTAACTATCATAGTCGGAATGAGAAATGTCCCCAGTAGACTCTGGTATTGGAACACTCAGATTTGCAGTTGGTGGTTCTGTTTGGAGATGTCTAGGAAGTGTGGCTTTCGAAGGAAGTGCATCACTGGGGTGCACTTTGATGTTTCCAAGTCTTGCTCCATCCTCGGTTCACTCTCTCTGCTTCTTGCTCATGGTTGAGGATGTGAGCTCTCTGCCTGCTGCCGACATGTCTGCCCCTTTCCTGCCGTGGTGGATGCTTCTCCCTTTGATAGCGTTTGCTCAGATAAACCCTTTCTTATATATGTTACCGTGGTCATGGTATTTTGCCGTATCAACAGAAAAGTAGCTAAAATTAACCTAACTAATTTCAGTGTGCTATTATAGTAGCCTCCCTCTTCTTGGGCCTAGATTGTTCCTCACCCCCTGCTTGGCTGCAGGCTCAGTCAAGGCTAGTTTCCTCCAGTGTATGGAATATTTTCCTTCCCTATTTTCTTTCTCAGGTCTCGAAAATTTCCATACCTCTTATTTCCATCTTCCTCTTTTAGAACACAGTTAGACATATGCTCGTGTCCCCTCTAGATTACATAAGCTTGGATCATTGAGATGGTTCAGTGGGTAAGGACACTTGCTGCTAAGTCTGATGACCTGAGTTCGATACCTGGGATCCACACAGTAGCATGAGAGACTCAGCTCCTGTAAGTTGCCCTTTAACTCCTTATGTATGTGGTGGCATGCACATGCACACACACATACACACACACTAAATAAATTTAACACACATGGTAAATTAAATAAATTAGGCCCTACAAACTCCTCAAGGTCAAGGTCTCCACCATATTTATATTTATATTATAGTGTTTATATATAGTTCGCCCACTCAGTCAGGCACTACCAAGCATTCTATCATTTGTCACAGAGTCTTCAAAAGAAGAGAGATGCAGTGAATCTTTCATTGGGGATAATACTTTACTGTTGTGGAGTGTTCTTCCTTTGAACTACCTTGAGGGTACATATGAGCCATCCTATTCTCTGCTGGTCAGAGGTGGGATGCAAAGACCGTTGTTAACCATCTGGATCCAGTCATTGGCATCCCTTCATGCATGGACCCAGTGCTTAGGTGTAGCCATGATTCAAACCAACACTTGTCTGTATAAGGCTTGGTTCTGCTTGGTTGTGAGACTGAGGAGGTGAATGCAGGATCAACTCTGGCTTGGTAACTTGGGCTTAGGCCCCGGAGGGCAAAGTGATGTCTGAGATCCCCTTAGCTGTGCTGGGGAAGGCTCTGAACACCAGCATCCATGAGAGCGTGATTGACTTTCCCCATTGCTCGTTTATAAAGGACTCAACTGAAGAAACACACTTCTCATTATACAGTTGCTTTCACTGCTAGAGCCCAACTGGGAGGAACCATATTTTGAGTTCTTATTCAAGGACCACTTTTCTCCATTGCCCATTCTGTAGTGTGATGGAAACCATTTTCACACCTTGCTGATGTATTAATAAAATCCAGGTGTCATAAGACAAGAAAGAATCCGTTGTCCTAAGAGCATCCCAGTGGCTTTTAGAAACGCTGAGTGGTCAGTCTGGCAGGGATCACAGCAGCAAGGGCATTATTCAAAGAGCCTCATGTACTGACTAATGACCCTCGAGAAAGTATTCATAAGCTTTCTTCATAATCTCAAAGGCCCTCCTCCTGTAGACTGGCTTTGTGGGGAAAAGCCACACTTACTTGCAAAAATCACTTTTTAAACAATTGTTTAAAACACTATCCAGTAACATCTGAACAGTTTGAACTATCTAATGTCATATGGTAGGTAATTCTTTAGCATTGTTGTACAGAGAGGATATAGGTAGCAAATATTAGCTTAGTAGTCATAAAAGTATTACTTGGACAATTTGTTTCTGTAAAGTGTTTTTTTTTCTTTTCACTTAAAAAGAGGTGGTAAGTCAATGTCTAGTAGTTCTCACCCCTTTTCTGGGAAGGGTTGCATGCCTGTTAGAAATAGTTATCTTAATTTTGTGACATGAGTGCCTGGGAACACACAGTGTCATAAGGAAAGAATGCTTTTGCTGGGCTACAGCAAGGTCACGGTCTTTGCTTAAGACAGGAATAGAATGAACTGCAGCGTGCGGCTGAAATCACCTGGGATGCCTGTCACGTCACCAGCAGTTTTATTCTAACGTTCTGGTCTCAAGCTTACGACTTGGTATACTCCAGGAAAAGGACCTAGCACCGAGCTACACCCTCTGTAGTTTGTTTGAGACAGGGTGTGATATAGCCTAGGCTACATCAGAAGTTCTGGTAGAGGCTGTCATGTTCCCCTGCTCCTCCTACCTCTAAGTCCAGAGTCCTAGGGCCACTTCTCAGGGTCATATTTTCCATTTAAAGCAACGTTTTGATTCGGCATTGTTGCCTGAGATGCATGCTTTCACCTTAGGGTCGGCTGAGGAGCTGGTAGTAGATATGGAGGAGGACTGCTAAGAATTCCTCTGCAAGTGTCTTTCAGTGCATGGGGAGGTGGGAGCGAGGTTTCCACTTGGTGGGTGAGCCACAGTAGATCCCAACATAGGAAGTTGGCCAGCATTGAAAAATCACAGATGTAGCCGTTGCCTCTTCTGCAACCTACTTTTTGATGAACAAAAAAGCACTCTTAAATATACCTGAGGTCATATTAACACTTGTTGCGGGAAATATTAAAAAAGGAAATTGGCACGTTCCTGCACGTGTGCCCTGCTACCCTCAGCCCCAGTGGTCTGGCTGGCCTGTTCTTATCTCATGGAGACTCTCTGGCTCAGAGCTCTTGAAACGTCTTCACCAGCTTGCTAAGTTCCCACTGGTAGGTCACTACCACGGCAGCCCCATGCTTCAACCCCTATCCCCCACGGCCTTTGTGGTGCACATCTGGCAAACACACGCTTTGCAGCTGTACCTTACTCTCTTGAACCCAGACCAGCTGCCACGTGAAGAAAAACACAACACAAACTTAGTTCAGAAACAACAGTAACTCATTTGCTGGGTGCAGGAACTAAAATCCTAATCTTGTAAGCCTTATTAAATCAAAATCCTCTGGTGGTGAATCCTGACGGATCTACCATTGAAACCTGGAGACACTCGTAGCTATATCTTGTCCTCACGCTATCCCTATCCAAAAGCCTAACTCACTCTTCCTTGGTCCAACCCAGAAGTCCTGCTACCTGCCCATTGATTGGCTCCTTTATTCATTAGGGGATTGGTTCACAGGAAGTCACCTGAGATGTGATTCACAATTTATCCAAAACTCCTCCCAGTAGACGGAATTAGCATCAGAATACAAGGGACCCCAGGGCTATCCACAACAGAGCTTGTGTTAAGTTTCTGAGCGCGCGCTCATTCTCTTCTCTGCAAGCGAAGAACACATGTGCGAAGGCCAGAGGACAGCAGTGTGTGTCACTGCTTAGGTTCTACCCACCTTGTTCTTTTTACGGCTGGGACCCTCATCACAGGGTCTTGCCCATTTATTTGTCTAGGCTGGCTGGCCAGCAATCCCCAGGAATATTCTTGTCTTCACCCTTCTGATCCTGGGGTCACAAGCATGTATCAACACAGCCAGATTTTACATGTGGGTTCTGGGGATTGAACTTGGGTGCTCAGGCTTGTGCAGCGAGCACTTTACTGCCTGAGGTGGCTCCTCAACCTCTATAATTGTGGTTTTCTAGTATGTGAAGGATAATAACTGCCCAGTAATGTACAACTTTTCCCGGGAAGGAACTCAGTAAGATGAAAGCTTTGGGGCAGTGCTGGTAAGTCATTGCTCTTGGCACCTTCCTCTCTGTTTTCAGATCTCTTTCTTAAAAATAATCTGTTTGCAAAACAACAGCTCTTCCAGCCTGCTAGGGCGTTTGACAGCATGCCCTTAACTAATTCTTCTTAGAATGCTACTGTGTCAAAAATGTCAGTAGTCTTTTTATGGAGCGCGAAGGACATGACCAGTGAACTGGCCGTAATAGCCAGAGTTCTTCCATAAACACACTATCCCCAAATGAAAAGTATGTTGATATATTTATACATATATGATGAAATTCACTAGAGGGACACAGTTCATGTGATCATGGAGCCTGTAAAGTCAAAAATCTATGGTTTTGTGTCAGTGGGATTAAGACAGGAAAGTCAGGGCTGGAGAAGTGACTCAAAGGTTTAGAGCACTGACTGCTCTTCCAGAGGTCCTGAGCAATTCCAGCAATCACATGGTGGCTCACAACTATTTGTAAGTGGGATCTGGTGCCATCTTCTAAATGTGTCTGAAGACAGTGACAGTATACTCATATACCTCATATACATACATAAATAAATAATTTGAGAGAGAGAGAGAGAGAGAGGAGAGTCACTGGTGTTAATAGTACCCACAGTCTGCTGGAGAACTCTCCCTGCTGAGTGTTCAGTCGGCCTATTCTGTTTAGGTTGCTTGTGCTGTGGGGATTACACACATCTGGCATGGCAAGTGGTGCTTCACTCAAATTTCAACAATTTAAATGCTCATCTCAACTCAAAACACCCACTAAGTTGACACATAGAATTAACTGGTTAGTCATTAGGAAAATAAAAATGAAAGGGATATATACAGAGAAACACTGTACATTATATTTCCCCCTTTGGAGGTGAATCTCAATATATATGAATATAAATTTAGGCCCCAGAGTTATGTGATGAAGATTTTTTTTTATATATATACATGTAGCCTGGTCTGTCCCAAATTTATTTGTTCATAGAAGTTTCTCTATTTTTTTTTAAACCAAGCCAACTGTGTTATGATACTGCTTTTTTTTTCCTCTTGGTATTAGTGTTGAGAGAAATACAATCAAGCACACTTAGGCAACTGACTAATTTGGAAATGAAATGGATAGCACCAGGTTGATTGGCAGAAGCTAGAACCCAGGCGGTATCCATCTATGTGCCATGTTTAAATGCTTACAACTTACCATTTGATGGTGGTCAAAGCCTGGTACTATGGGAAGGACAGCATAGGTATGCTAGAATGGAGGTGGTTATACACAGAGATAGTTGAGAGGGTTGGGTGAAGTTCTGCTACTCTTTTGCCACATGCCCTGATTAGAAACTCTGTCGAACAAATGGCACTGTCAGAGAAGGTGGTCCTCACCTTCTCAGTTTTTGTGGGGCATCCCCTGGGTGGCACAGACAGAATGATGTGAGAGATGGCTGCACTTCAGTGTCCCCAGCTCCAACACAAAAGAAAAATATGTTAAGGATGCACAAATAGTTTGTAGTGCAGCTCAGTAGTCCATGATTGCCTCATACGCACAGAGCCCGAGATAGAATCTTCATCCCAGAAAACAAGAGACAAAAATAGACTGTAAATTAAAGAGACAATCTGAGTACATGTTCCCTAAGCGTTCCTGTGTTTCAAATGTGGAGGCACAGCTAGTGCTCTGCTAACTTCCACCTGAACTTCAAAGGAAAGTCTGGGAAGCCTAGGCATTTGCTACAGGCTCAGGCTGCAGTGTCCCTGATGGGATGGCAGCTGGTGAGTGTGGAGTCACAACAGAGTCTCCAGAAAAGTTCATACAAAACCAGACACATAAGCACAGAGACAGACAGACACACACAAGCACAGAGACACAGACACACAAACACAAAGACACACAAAAATATGGATGCACAAACACAGAGACACACAAACACATAAATACACACAGACAGATAAGCACAGAGACACACAAAGATGGAGACACACAGACACATAAACTCAGAAGCACAGAGACAAACAGACTCACAGAATTTCTGTCTCTTATCATGTGATATCCTACTCCACCTGAGACTGTGCCAACAATAAGGCCATCACCAGACACAGTCCCTTGAGCTAATATACCAGAAGTATGAGCCCAAACCTCTTTATAAGGTACCCACACCCATTTCCCTAGCTACAGTAAACGAAAGTAGATTAACACAGCCACTGTTTTTTTCTCTTGTACACTCACAGGTTTCAGAGACATATATTTTAATGCAAGAAAATAGTGAGAGGTCTCATTTATCATTCTGGAAAAGTTGAGAAGGTCTATAGTCAAGTGTGTGGCAATGCTAGGTGAGTCATGGAAAGTTGCATAGCTTGGTCTACAAACAATAGCTAAGTCCATACAGCTAATCCACAGATAAGGATCAGGCTGGAGCAGTAACTGCCTCATCATGAATGCAATCTGTGTCATACCTTTCTCCCCACCACATGCCTAGCAGTCATTTTCCCTAGTCTTGGATGGCAGAAATGGGCATTGAAGAGAATCAGGAAGGCAGAGAGCAAGAGTAGGGAGCAGGAAAGGAAGGGCTTGACCTCTGCTAGCTGTTTAGATTTGGGAATATGCCCTTGATATGGACATCTCTCTCAGGTGAGCTATGTGCATGTGCTGGTTAGTTTTGAATGTCAACTTGGCACAAACTAGAATCACCTAGAAAAAAATATTCTTAATGAGGAATTATCTAGATCAGGTTGGCCTATAGGCATGTTTGGGCTGTATTGAATGTTAATTGATGAAGGAAGATCCAGCCAACTTTGGGTGGCAACATTCCCTAGGCAGGACACCCAGAACACTACAAGAAGGGAGAGCTAGCACAGACAAGCAGTCAAGCAAAGATATATATCTTCTTTCTCTCTGTTTTGACTATGGATACGATATAACCAGATGCTTGACTACCTGCCTTGGCTTCCCTGATGTGATAGATTGTAATCTGGATTTGTAAGATAAGGAAAAATCTCCCCTCCCTTTAAAAAAGAAATTGCATTTGTCAGATCAGAAATGAAACTAAAACAGCACTGAATTTTGTAGCATCCCACAGTGAAGACCTGGGGAGTTCTGAAGCCTTTAGGACAGGAGAGGGATGAATAGATATGCATTAACACACTCTGATACCACAGACACAGATAAATATGCAAGACCGCAAGGGTTGAGGTTTGCCTCCTATCTTACACTCTGAACAAGAGAGCAGAGCTCCAGGAAGCCACAGACATGAATTTCTTACAGCACAGTTTTCTTTGCTACAATGAAAGCTTTCAGGGCCTTCTTTGTCCCCTCACATGCAATCTGTGCACAGGGAATAATGTTGGTACTAAATTTGCTTTTAACCTCTTTCCAAATCAGATCCTTCTCCACCTCCTGCCTATTGAGGCTTCCGTGACAGCTAGTGCTGTCACTAGCACAGAGCTGGCTGCTTCAGTCTACTCTGGGTGCTGTGGAGATGGTCTACTGTTTAAGAGTTGTCATGACTACAATTCTATCTGCCCAGCTGGAGTCTCAGGGCCCCTGGTTTCCACAGACTGCTAGAATTCATGACCGGTAGGTCCGGAGACAAGACATTGGCTGACAGATTGCCCATCTCTCTCTATTCCTGCCTTTTTGATATGAAGGCGGCCTCCTGTGGCCTTTCTGGAGATGGTACACCTGACCCAGAGTTCAGGGCATTTAAGAGGAAGTCATGGATGTCTTGGCGACCTACAACCTTAACTTTGATCTTTCCTCCTCCTTCCATTCACTTGCCTCTTCATTCCTGTAACCTCGCCAGTGTAGCTACAAGTTTAGCAATGGATCCTGGTGGGTTGCATGTCGCATGATGTATGCACACATGCACATGCATGCATGTGCATTAGTTTTAAAATGCCTTGACTAGCTCAAAGGCTGGGCAGTTCTAATCCTCCCTGCAGCTAGCACACATTTCCCTCCTGTAATCCTTGCTTAACACCCTCTACTTCTGTATTTTATCTTTGTTGCCCTGGCTCCTTCTGTGCAGCTCCCAAGTCCCTTCTGCCCAAGACACTTCTGGGCAGCCCTTTGGGGGATGCATTCGTTCTCACCTACATTTCACATGATTTTTCCTTCTGCAGCTTTAAATCTGACTTGTCTCCCTCCCAGTTCCTAGCCTACACCAACTAAAAGTTCTGCCCCTCTCTCTCCACTCAGCCATTGGCTGTTGATGCTTTATTGATTGATCAAAAGCCATTTGGGGACAAGGACCTTCAGCGTTTGGACATACAGATTCCCTGATTTATTCAAAGAAAGCATTAGAACCAATCCCCAATACTACAGTAAGCTGTAGGCGTTACCCCAGGCGTTACCTCTGTTTCCAAGGGAAGCATGCCCAAAACCATGGAAGTCATGCTGTCTCACTGGGCACTTCTATAAAGGATAGAATGAGAATAAAATTAATATTTCATCAGAAAAAGAAAGAGCCTTCAACACAGCTGAGCCATGATCCAGAGTCATTGGTTGCATTCTAAGAGAATTGAAGTGAGCGCCGTGTCCAGATGGGGTTGGAGGTCACAGGACAACCCTGCTCTCCACACTCTCGCCCCTTCTGTCTGGTCACTCGCCAACCCTGTTCTAACTTTTTCTAAGTTAACATTCCCCTGTCAGTCATTTCTGTGCATTTTTAATGGCCGGTGCTAGCCTCCAGCCGGGCTGAACTTCCTGCTAGTGTGCTCCAGTTATCTCCAGGAACCAATTACTGCTACAGACTCCACTTACAAAGTTGGATCTTATTTTATTTCTCATAAATGCTGTAATTTTCATGCATGATTTTTTTCTTCTTTTGAAAATGTGAGGTGTGTTCGGGATACAGATGTAACGTAGCAGAAACGTTAGTACCGTTAGCAGATGTAGTACAAAGGCCCCGTTGAAAGAAAAAAAATGCCGCAAAAATCATTTCTAGGGATGTCAAAATTGGCATCCAGATGATGGTTAGACTATTGGTTTACTTTTTGTTTACGTCAGGTTTTAAGAACTCAGTTTTTCTAAGACAGGTGTGATAGGCGCAGCTGTAATCCCAGTTCTTGGGTCATGGTGGTGGGAGAGTCAGGAGTTCAAGGTCAGCCTCAGCTATACAGAAAGCTCCTATCTACAAACCCTCCCAAATGAGCAAACCAACCGTGCTGGCTCGTTTTTTGTCACCTTGCACATGCCAGGGATACCTAGGAAAAGGAAATTTTAATTGAGAAAATGCCCTATATAAGCCTGGCCTGTGGGCAAGCCTGTGCAATGTTTTCTTGGTTAATGATTGCTGTCAGAGGGGCCAGCCTACTATGGTCACTACCAACCCTAGAGAAGTGGTCCTGGGTTGTAGAGGAAAGCAAGGTGAACAAGCCACAGAGAACAAGCCAGCAAACAGTGCTCTTCTGTGGTCTCTGCTTAGATTCCTGCCTCCTGTTTTCTGCCTTGGCTTTCCATGATGACACACTGAAACCAGTGAATCAAATCAACCCCTTCTTCTCTGGGCTGCTTTTGGCTATGTTTTTATTACAACAATAGAGAGAAAATTAGGACACAAAAATCCATACCCCGCCTCACCCAGTCTTTATCATGGCAAGAGAGAATTCCTGGGTTGATTCATAAAACCACTATGCTGTGTAACTTTGGGTCTCCTGGATCCATCGGTCTCCTTTTCCAGTATGGACTGTGCTCTGCAAGTCTATGTCAGTGATGACTCTCTTTGTAGGGTTGACTGTTGGACCCAGCCAATGTTTGGCAATAACAGGAGGTTGGTCATGATACTAATCATGCTTATTGATACTCCTGGCTTAAGT
The DNA here is from genome assembly GCA_902729485.2 of Mus minutoides. Taxonomy (NCBI): domain Eukaryota; kingdom Metazoa; phylum Chordata; class Mammalia; order Rodentia; family Muridae; genus Mus; species Mus minutoides. Next base: position 1,466,297 of record LR749783.1, on the reverse strand, counting down.
GCACCCATGTCTCGCTGGGACTTGGACTAGTAAGGAACTTTCCTGGGAAGGTGTATGTATTCTTTAACCTTCAGCGAGTGAGTGAGCAAAACAGATTCACAAATGCTTGTTAGAGCCATTCCTACCCACTGTAATTAGAAATTAACAAGAACTGGAGGGTGTTTCATTATGTCTTCAAATAGAAGAAAGAGAGTCTCTTCCTGTGTAAATGGATATCAAGAAAACAGCCTGGTAGCCTACACTTGGAAGCGTGCCAGTTAAAACATCGTCCACTCTGTTTTCCAATGATTAAGAAGACAGCTCCGGTAGACGTTCCTGTCTCTGGGTCATGGTCATTACTCATGGTTATAATTGTGTGAAGCTATGTGGATGGTCTGGTGAACAGGATACCAGAAAGCAGCAGGATATTCTATGTGTCAGGATAGAAATCCTGTAAACTGTGATCATTACTGCTAAGTCATTAATTAAAACAGACACTGGAAAATGATTGCACTAGAAAGTCTGTATTTTAAAATGACACCGGAGGTATTTCTTGGTGGTCTCTCACAACCCAGACACTATTCTGGTCTATTTACCATATCGTCTGTCATCTTTGGATGGGTTTCTATCATGATCTGAATCTTGCCTCACTGTGCTTCAGAACAATCCAACAGAGTGGGGGTTTGTTTTATCCTGTTTTTTTGCTTTGTTTTGTTTTGTTTTTAAGATGATGGGATGACAACAGGACCCATAAAAGGGATAAAGCTGTGACTGGAGGCTACACTTGGCTTCCAAAGTCCTTCCTGTGTCACCAGCCCACTGCAGTTCCCGGTGCTGTTAGGAAATGCATTCTGGAACTGACAATGCCTTCTGACGTGGCATGGCCTGAACCACCACCACCACCACCGCCATCATTATCATCCTCCTCCTCATCATCATCCTGGCTGGGGGCAGCATCCCAAGCTTTTCTTTTCTTTTTCTTCCTTCTGGTTGGAACTCATTTTGGCATTGCAAGTCATTCTGGCTGCAGTGTCTCAGCCTACCAATATTAGCTAGCAAGACAATCCTTCAGGTAATGGCTGGCAGTCACCACAGAAGGAGACCCTAGGACCAACTTTTCACTTGAGGGAATGAAGGGAAGCCATTGCATCAGGAGATGGCCTACTGTGCTAAGAGGTGAATGATGGGACCTAGAAGAGAAGAAGGATACTTATAATGAAAGCCATAGCTTTGGTTCACTCTTAAAGACTTGCCTCCAAATCGACCCTCTTGGCAGGCAAAAGGCCAGCTCATGTTTTCAAGTCACGACAAGATTTTGAACAAGAAGTTAGTAAAATAAAAGCTTATTTTCAACATCTAACATTCCTCAGACATCTTTCCCAATGCATGTTAACTTTTTTTTTTCTTCTAAACAGTGGCCCTGCCATTTAGCTCCTCTGGGGAACATGAGGGGAGGGTCATAGCTAAATACCAAGCTGGGGACGGCTCCCCACACTTTACCTCACAGCTGTTATTGACAAGCCAGCCGGGTGGACGTGGTTAGAGTCTGCGCTCTGCAGAGATGCTGCGTGGGATGCAGCCTGGTCCTGTAAAATGAGGTGAGCCAGCACAGGGTTTGGAGAGGAAGCTGTTTTGCATCAGGTAGTGCCCATGTGACACGGAGAATGGTAAATCCATGTGCTCATGACACGTCCCAGTTTTCAGAGGCACGGAGATGTGATCTCCTTATCGAAGGGCACATGACAATGAGAAGAATAGGGCTATAAATGAAGATGGAGCCAATTCAAAGCGTTCCCCCTTACTCTTGAGCAGAAATGAGCAACTTAGATGACCTAATGCCCAGCAGGTAGGTTCATAGCCTATGGTAGAGTGATGCACCAGGGTCCCCTATCCTGAGGTTGGCTAAGGTCTCTAAAGGTAGACTAGGGACAGCATCTCTACCCATCCAGGACCCACAGGAGGGCTTTCATGACACATAATCAAAGAGAACCCTTGACATATCTTTGTGCCATGTCTGTGGGACAGAATGGCTCTTAGGTAATTACTAGGAAGCACACTGTGTAGGTAGAGGTTGAACTTGGCTTTGCAAGTAGAAGGGTTTTTTTTTTTTTCCCAGTGATTTGAGGATAGAACTGAGGGAAGCTTGGCTCAAGTGCAGGTGCAGAGAGTGGCCTGGAGGTGGTATGTTCTGGAAATATTCCTTGGGAGGATGTCAGCACTTACTGGACTCATCATATCCTGCCCCGAGGCCTTAGTTGTCCCCAAATAAAGTGAGTTTATAGTTTCCAGCTGAGAATGTTGGACAGCTACCAGCTATTGCTAGGAGCTGACTTCTTTTAGAGTGGCCACTGTATCATTGTTTTTAATTTCTCAGCACCATCTGTTAGGTTCTACTGTGTGTTTCTTTCCATACTTAATTGAGACCTATTGAAATGGTGTTCAGTTTAGAGTTTTTGCCTCTAGGAAGCCAATGAACATTTTCCGTTAACCTAGCACCATAGCAACTCTTGGTTTGTTCTCTCTCTCTCTCTCTCTCTCTCTCTCTCTCTCTCTCTCTCTCTTTCTCTCTTAAGCTATAAATGACTTCATGAATTACAAGAGCTGACTGCCCTATAACTTTGATTTTAGTGTCAGGAAGGGCAGGCTTTAGTAGCCTGGATACTCTGTAAGGTGTATTAATGACCCACTTTGTCCCAGTCCATAGGATTGCAGGAGCCTGCAGCCTTAGCTGTGACAGGGTTTCCCTTGTGTCAGAGATCTGAATGGCTCTCTAGTAAATGCTGGCTTCTTCCCATGCTCCTCTCAGTATCTAGCTCATTTGCTGTACCCAGGAAGCACACCTAGAGATTGGCTCCCTTGGGTATTGGCCTCAGAGCCTGCTTCTGCTCTGATAGTTAAATCTGTCTGATGGCCATTATTGTCTGCTCACACCAAAAAAGATGCTTGGAGTATGTCAGAGAGGAGACAGGAGTTAATTAACTTCTGGCAAGAGACTTTATGCTCTCCTGCAGGATCTGTTCCCTGTTCATATAGTGTCCCCTGCTTAGCTTATTTTCCTGTTTTACTTGGGCATCTGTCTTGGTTTCAGGTCTCAGCTCACCCATCTTCTCTCTGACTAGGCTGCATTTTCCAATTACAGCTTCTGATTTAACCACAAGGACTTGGAGACTCCTCTGTGCCTCCCAGTGTGGGGACCCGAGACCTGATCGTGTCTGTGCCCCTTCCCTGTCACTTTTGCTCTGAGGTGCCTTGGGATGGCAATGGTGCTTGGCAGTCCACAAACAGGCCTGTGTGGGCTCAAAGAGAAGCTAAGGCTTGCATCGTTGTGTAGGACATCTCTTCTGGACACCTCTCAGCCATTCCACATTGGACCTCAGGTTTCCAAGTTCCACCTCTCTCTGAATTCATCACATCTTGAAAACTCAACATATATCTGTGGTGGTTTAAAGAGGTTTGCCCCCCACGTTCCCCCTAGACTCATGGGGAGTGGCACTATTAGGAAGTGTAGCCTTGTTGGAGGAAGTGTGTCACTGTGGGGGAGGGCTTTGAGATATCCTCTTATGCTCAGACTCTGTCTAGTTTAGATTCTAGTCTTCTCCTGGCTGCCTGCAGAAGACCGTTTCCTTCTGGCTGCCTTTAAATGAAGATAAAGAACATTCACCTCCTCAAGCACCATGTCTGCCTACACGCCAACGTGTTTCCTGCCATGATGATAATGGACTGAATCTCTGAAGTATAAGCCAGCCCCAATTAAATGTTGTCTTTTACAAGAGTTGCCTAGATATAAGAGTTGGTCATGTTGTCCCTTCACAGCAATGAAACTCTAACTAAGACAATATCCATACTTTTTAAATCAATGAAACCAACCATCTTAATGCCATATTTTAGGCTATGCTCATAGATTTGAGTTTCAAGGGTGTCTCTGCTTCCTTGTGTATGACGAGCTTCAGGACATGCCATCCCTAGATTTGGCATGGTGGCATTGCAGAAACAAAAGTAAGAAGATGCCTCTCATCATCTCTACTCTGCCCCTGTAGCAGGTCACAGACTGTGGTTTGAGAGTGGCCCTTCTTACACTTGGAGGAAAACATTTGTTTTTTGAAATCTCTGAGGACAATGGAGCCCAGAGAATAATTTAAGCAAGAGGGGTACTGCTATGTTCCCTTCAGGGTTTCAACACTAGATCAACCCCCATCTGTCCAGTTATCCTTCTCCATACTTATTGATATCTTTATCAGATCTAATGTTCTGGTTTCATTTCTGCTGCTGTAGCAAAACACTCTGACCAAAAGCAACTTGGGAAGAAAGTTTATTTGGCTTACACCTTCAGGTCACTATCCATCCGTCAAGGGGAGTCAAGGCAGGTACTTGAAGAAGAGCTTAAAGTGGAAACTATGGAGGAACTGCTTGTTGGCTAATTTATAGCTTTCTCTCACCCAAGCTCAGTCAGATTCTCTATAGAGCCTAGGAGTACCTGCCTAGGGAATGGTGTTGCACACAGTGGGCTGATCCTCTTGCATCAATTAACAATCAAGATAATCTCTTGCAGGCATGTCCAAAAACCAACCTGATAAAGACAATCATTTGCCTGAGATTTCTTTTTGGGTGATGCTAGGCTGAGTCAAGTTGAGAGTTAATGTTAATTAAGACAACAAGATTTACTATTTTTTTTAAATGTGTGACTTATTTGTGCTTTAGAGTTTTAATTTCTGAATGTTTACATGTCCCTTGACAATTATATTAAATATCCATAGTCTCAGTACTGTGAAGGCCGAGTCAGGTGATCATGAATTTCAAGTCTATGCTACATAGCAAGTTCAAAAACAGCTTGGGCTCTACATAGCTAAATCCTGCCTCACATGCCAACCATACAAAAGATTATATTAAATAGATTTGTATGGTTTTCTAGTTTTAACCTGTCTTCTGTTATGGGGGTCTTAGCTGTGATCCCCAGCTGTAGGTAAAATATTTCTCATTTTCTATTAATTCCATTTTTTTCTCTCAATCTTTTCTTTCTTTTTTATTTATAGGGAAGAGGTTATATATCATCTTTAAAAACTGTGCAGTGTGACGAGTGTAACAAATTATGTTGTAATACAAACATGAATAGGCTTGAAGAAAGTTAATACCAGCAATGATTGCAAAACTAAGCTGTTATGAAGTTTTATGTGCTTTGTATTTGCACTCTTGGGTCTACTTGCCCTGCTCAACCCAAGGTGTCTATCTTCATCTGAGGTATGGCCCTGAGATAAATAAATGCAAACCTGTCTCCATAACAGAAATGCCAAGGGAAATTTTACAAAAGCAAAACGAGTGCTTGACATTTAAATTAGGCCTTTGCCACCAAGCTGTAGGCCTGACCGTGAAGCTTTGTCTAGAGAGGATTTCTCAAAACTCACTCCTAATTCTCAGAGACTGGAGGTGGAGAGATTCGGAAGGGAACCTTCCAAATAAAGGGAAGGAAGGTAGGTAGTCTTGGTGACATCTCTCTGGAAAAAAATGATCTGGAGGAAGCACCTTGCTGGGCCGTAGACAGTGTAGAGAGTGTGGCCATCTGCACAAACCTTACGCTTTGAGTTTGGGGTTGGGGTGGCCGTGCAGGTTGCTCTGCCTCAAAGCTGGGGCAGGAGCTTCACTGCAGAAGACGAGGAGACAGGAAGGGGCTGAGGTTTCTGTTGTACGAGTTAATCCTGATTCTGCAGGTAGACAGAGGGAATCTAGAATCTCCCTCTTCTTTGTGTTGATCTGAGGAGGGAGGCAGACAGGCAAATGGTGTTGGTGATTCAGGGGTCTCCTCTGACTGTGAGAGCCAGGGAGGTCAGGTGAGTGAGGAAGCAGTACCTGACCAGGGGCAACAGAAACTGTGTTCTGAGCAGATGGAGAAGGGAGATTGTAGCAGAAGGCACACACCCACTTTCCTTAGTAACAGAAGTCAGAGAATGGGGTTTAAGAACTGGGTGGTGAACACAGTGGTCAGTGGAAGGAGAGCTAAGACCCCTGTCAGTCTTCTATTTCTCTCATAGGTTTCTCAGTGAAGAAGTGCTCATTTCGTAAACACTGAAAGCAAAACTAACAACAACAAACTGTGGAAACACATGAAACACATTATTTGTTTCTTCAGTGCTCCACAGCTATCTTGACATGTCTGTAAACAGCAATCTTCCTAGTTCCAATTTCTCTAATACATGTGTATAATTTTATAAAACAGAATTATACGTTCTGGTTCAGTTTGCTTTTTTTTTCTTCTCATTTTCTTCTACCTTTTCTCTTCTTGGGTGTGGCCTCCACTCTCCATCTCCCAAGAAAACTGTTAGTTGCTTGGTATGTCCCCATATAACCATTGCATATCCATAAGACTATGCATATGGGCATGTGTAAACCACATATACGTACATTATAGAAACATTATAACACACATACATGTAACTACATTAATTTTATCTCACTCACAAAGATGGGCTTAGAATACCTATATTCTGCATCTTCTCTTTTTAAAAAACACTTTTATTTTATGTGTATGAGTGTATCACCAGTATGCACCATGTGCATGCCTAGTGCCTGAGGATGTCGGATCTCCTAGGACTGGAGCTAAGATGTTTGTGAGGTGTCATGTGGGCACTGGGAATTGAATCCAAGTCCTCTGAAAAGTCAGCCAGTGCTCATGACTGTGGAGCCATATCTCCAGCCACCTATTAGCTTTTGTACCCACAACTATCTCTTGGAAGTCCTCCAGTTCAGTGGTCTGACTCCTGTTCACCTCAAATGGCTTTAATAGTCTACAGTGTAGGTGTGTTATAGCTCACTTATCACTCTGACGATCTTGAAACATTCGTTTTTCTTGATTCTATGATATGGTGGTCATCTGGCTTATAAACTTCTTTACGATATAAATATGTTAGCATTTGTGTATGCATGTGCAGTGGTGGCAGTGGCGCAATGTGTATGTGGAGGTCAGATGACAATCTGCTGGAATTGGGGCTCTCTTTTTATCATGTGAATTCTGGGGATTTAACTCATGTTACCAGGCTTGGTAGCAAGAGTGTTTACCCACTGAGCCACCTTGATGACTCATTAGACTTTATTGTATGGATGCGAGTGTGTGTGTGTGTGTGTGTGTGTGTGTGTGTGTGTGTGTGAGTGCGCACGTGCGTGCTCACTTGTCTGCCTCTGTTAAGCTCAGCTCTATTTCTCCACTCCTAAATAGTCCAGGCTCCCTGTCTAGGGGATGGTGCTGCCCACCATGGACTCTTCCCACATTAATTATCTTTATTAAGATAATCCCTTCATTTTTGAGACATACCTACAGACCAGCCAGATCTAGGCTGTAGCCGTCCAATGGCCTTAGAAGAACTGGGTTTACCTAAAAGGAGGGCTGGAAATTAAAAGGACGGCGTGCAAAAGAAGAATGAAGCCAAGACAATTGTTCTGATCAAGGCTTCAAGTTAAATATTCAGCACTGTGTTTATATAGGGAGAGCCCAGATACCCATCCTTTGTTTCAGTTGGGTTATGTTGCAAAGCAAGTTCAGTGGGCAGTCTATTCTTCTAAGTTCCTGTAGGAAGTTGCACAAGCAACCAAGGCGGATCACCTAGTTCTTAAGGTCCAAGGAGGCAAATGCTCCAGGCCTATTCAGCCTGCTCAAGGCTGAAAAAAGCCTGCTCAGGAAAAGGCTGGGAAGGGCACATGATGCTATCCCTCAGTGAGACTCTCTTCCCTGGTTACTCTAGGTCGTGTTTAGTCAACACTAAGATAACAACCACACTGGGCCTTCCAAGTACTGGGACTCCTGGTATAAGCTGCAAGTGATCCTTTGTTTTAGGGCTGATGCTTTTTGTTTAATGTGAATGGTATATGATGGTATCCTAGGTGATTACTCAACAAATCCTTCAGAGTTTCTACTAAACGCAGTATAAGCGTCACATTAGTGGCTCATTATAAAGGTCTTTACTAGAATCTATATTATTTTCCATGAACTTTTAAAAATGGACCAAAATCAGGAAAGTTAGAGAAATCTATTTGAAATAATCAACTGTTGGAAGATAGAATTATTCTTTTTATGATATTATTATAATCATTTTATGATGTTACTAAGCTTTTCACAGAAGTGCTTGCATCTTGTGTTATGCAGTACGATATATCTATAGTACTATATAGAGTCTATATCTAAATTGTAGATGTTAACAAAATAACATTAGCATCTTATCAGATTCCCACATTTTCTCAAACAATAAGCTTATACCTCAAAGACAGGAGCTCCAGACTACCGACCACTAATTGAGATGACTCCTGATTATGTTTAGTGCAAAATTTAAAAACGATACGTGTAATATACATGTGTATATGTATGTCCACATATTTAAATTCCTATTTAATTTTTTTAACCTTTCGGGATTTTTAACATTGTAGGCTGAGTATAGATACTATCACATTCCCCTACTCTAGTACTGGTGACTGGATTTGGGGTCTTGAGTGAGGCAGGTAAATGCTCTACCACTGAGACATGTCCCTCAGCCTAAAGGGTACATACTTTTGTTTTCCAAGTATTTTCCGCCATGCTAGCCAAATGTGAAGAAAGCCCACGATATTCAACTGAGCTAATCTAGTGACAGATAATAAATCATTTCCTAGCATTTAAACCACACTCAGAAGACTNGGATTTGGGGTCTTGAGTGAGGCAGGTAAATGCTCTACCACTGAGACATGTCCCTCAGCCTAAAGGGTACATACTTTTGTTTTCCAAGTATTTTCCGCCATGCTAGCCAAATGTGAAGAAAGCCCACGATATTCAACTGAGCTAATCTAGTGACAGATAATAAATCATTTCCTAGCATTTAAACCACACTCAGAAGACTCTGTCAACTTGTTATATTTTCTTTAATGACTGACTCTGACTCTTGTTACAAACAAATCTGTGAGACACACACTCATCCACCGTTATAGACAGCTAGAAACAGATAAATAATAAGACCTTTTCTCTCGAGCCTATCTTAAAACCAGGTACGAGGGCAAAAAGGCTTGTTAATGTTGAAGACGTGTCTTCTGCCACGGGGGCAATGCGTCAAGTGTGAGAGTCGAAGCTGCTAGTTTTAAAAGAAAAATCGACTTGCTTTTAAGCAGGAAGTAAAATCGGAAATCCCGCCAGACTGTCCAGCTCTGCCTGTGCTGTCATTCAGCTCTGGATGGAAACCTTACCGTCCTTAACATACTGCCAAGAGACTTACAAGTCTCAGAAGCCCTGGCAAGGTTAACAGTGTAGAGAGAGGCGCACAGCCCGCAGCAATTACAGGGCTGAGTCACCTCCTTTGCTCTCCGAATGTTTTTCTACTCATGGAAGCTCATCTCCAAGGACGGCGAGGAAGGTGAAGCCCAGACAGCCATGGTGAGAGGTTTGGTGTGAGCGAACACACTCTGCCACCCACTCATCCCTAGCCAGTGTGGGCTGAATTCCGGCTGGCTCTCCCTCACCTCCGGCTGACTCACCCGGGGGATTGCGAGTCACAGCCCCTGTCTCGCAGGCAGAGCCAGCCCCCTGCCTCACCAGTTTCCCCACTGGGAAAACTCCAGAGGCTTCCTGGGGTCTCCCAGGGTTGGAAGGAGAGAACTTCCTGGCTACCGCTGCTTTTTCCTAGGCTTGGTTGATGATGGCATTGAGACCCAGGGAGACATGTCTTGTGGTCAAGTCTAAATGGATATAGACTTCCTGTTTGTCGGATGTGTCCTCTTTGCCCCGCTAGGTCCATTCCACTGATTGTCTGTGACTCTCCTGTCAAGTAGCCATACCTTCCCAATCTTGGAGTTCTAGTCAAGCAAATCCTCATTGACAGGGAGTAGCCTCCTACTGCTTGGCTTTAAATGTGATGGTCCACACTCAGCTCATACAGATATATCCTCCAAGGACTCCTGTGAGTGGTATGACAAGGTCAGAAACTTCATTTACTACTGTATTAGAAATGACACCTGTGGGAAATCTTTAGATTAGAGTATTTATTGAGGGTAAAGATTTGGGGTCAAATCCTGGTAGCCCTGCAAGGAATAGGAGAGAGACCACATAGACACATGTACTTTCTTATAAAAAATTATTATTATTATTATTATTATTATTATTATTATTATTATTATTGTTGTTGTTGTTGTTATAGAGTTTGTGTGTATCATGATACATATGTAGAGGCCAGGTAACAACTTTCTGGACCTTGCTCTCTCCCTTTACCTTTGAACCCAGGTCTTGAGATAAAGTGCCTTTGTCTAATAAGCCATCTTGCTGGCCTGATGTGCTCATTCTTATTTTGAAATAATGTAGCCCACGGGGGACCCTTGCCAGAGCCTGTGCCATATTCTGGGCTTCCAAATTATGAGCTAAATAAACATGTTTTCTTTGTAACTAGCCTTCCTCCAGTATCTCATCAATGTAGTGAAGAATGGATTGACACACCTATCTTAAGAGGATTATGCCCATCAGTCACGATGGGACTTTTGTTGTCTAAGATGACAACCTTTTCTCTAGTCATGAGGGTCTGACCTGTCACACTGTTATGCACCACTGCTTGGGTGCCTGCGAAGGAATGAAGGAGACAAGTGGCCTACTTCTCTGGGCCACCGCTCCTTCTGTGGCTCTCCTGTCCCAAACCACCATCAGCTTTCACGACCCAAGCCCTACTGTGTGTACATCAATGGCAGTTAGAAGATGGTTGCAAGCCCTACTGTGTGTACATCAATGACAGTTAGAAGATGGTTGTATGCTTCTTGACTGAGAGCTGTCCCATGGAAGGAAAATCTTGTTGTTGGTGCCTCTGGATCCTAGAGACTTCCAGCTGTGTTCGCTGCTTCACTCCTGTGAGCCCCATTTGTCTCATGATGTTTTCATTACCCCGGTGAGGGAAGGCTAATTTCTAATTCTAGATGATGTCAAAATGAGGCAAATCTAGGATTTATTTCTATATAAATAAACTCTGAATGGACAAAATGCCTTTCTGCTCTATTTTTTTTTCTCTTTAGTTTAAATAAAGAAGAGCTAGGTGTGGCAGTGCATATCTGTAATCCCAGTGCTCTGGAGATGAGGCAGGAGGATTAGGAATTCATGGATAGTTTGAGGCCACCTGGGGTACCTGAGATCCTCTCTTACACCAAATCAAACCGGAAAGGCAAAAACAAAAACAAAAACAAAAACAAAAACAAAATCAGAAAGTAAGCAGCATTTGTAGACATGCCAAGTCTGTGAGTATCCTGGGCCAGGACTGTACCTCTGAACTTCGTCATAGTCCCCCACAAAGTTTCTAGGAATGTTTAGAAATTTATCTCCACTACTGTTTTCTAAGTGGTAATTGTGGGCTGATGAAGCCTGATAACCTGAGATCAGCCCCTGGAACTCATGGTAGGAGTGAGCTGATTACTGTACGTTCTCACCTGATATCCCTATGTGCCATGGCACATGCACATGTGCATACATGTATGTATACACACACACACACACACACACACACACACACACACACACACACGTAAAAAAGAACAAAACAAAACTTAAAAGTTAGACATAGCCTGGTAGGCTTGGCCTGAAATCCATCTACTCAGCAGATTATGGCAAGAAGATTACAAGTTCAATGCCTACCCGGACTACAAATTAGGTTTAAGACTAGTCTGAGCAATTTAAGTGAGACACTGTGTCAAAAAGTAAAAGGAGGTCTGGGGATACAGTTCAGTGCTTCAGTGCTTGCCTAGCTATGTTAGGGCCTGGGTTTGAACTCTAACACTATAGGGAAAAGAAGGAAGGTAGATGGTATCCTTGATTCCTTATGTGGTGGTGCATGCTGGCACTGGAGGGGCTATGACAACATTTTAATGAGTGTGTACTCAGATGACAAATTGACCAGAGTTGGGCTCTACAAGGATTTGTTGGTTATTTTGTAAAAAGAACTGCCACCCATGGGTACTTTTCACCCTAAATCCTTTGTATAAGTTCTATGAAAGGTGGGGAATTGCAGGCTGGTCTCCAGTCGAGCTGAGGTCTGAACCCTGATGGTCATAATTCACCTACATGACACGGTAGGCATTCCCTCATGCTCCTGGAACTCCAGCACCTGCGTAAGTTACCACCTCCCACAGCCCTCACAAGAGAAGCATGGTCAGTAGTCACATAAGCAATGGCCCAAGCTTCTGAGCTTCAGGCTAAACTCCTCCCCAGTTACCTAGCAACAGTGAAGATCATAAAAAGGGGTGCTCAGCCCCCACCACACTCTCTTCTTCTTACTCCTTTGTCCTCTTACCTCTCACTTCTCTCACTTCTCTCTCCACTTCCCTTTCTCTTTCTCCTCTCCTCTCCTCTCCTCTCCTCTCCTCTCCTCTCCTCTCCTCTCNAATCCCAAATAGGAATACTCCCTAAAGAATATTAATAATATTCTTTATTAACAGCAGTCTGATTTTAATGAAAATTATTCAGGCCGAGCACCATATTTCTAAGCAGCCTGGCTTATGATTCCTGATGGTTGTAACACAGAGCTGTCACGCTGAGGCCTGGCAATGAAGACAAAATGAGAATTGGAGTCTGTGTGGTTGTTGAGATCCTGGGATCCTGTGTGATGAAATTAGTTCAAAGTCAAGCCCCAACTGTCTGCTCTCACTTTAAACAAGTCATTCCACCTTCCCGGGCTTTTGATTTCTTAGCGTACAGTGAGAAAGCGCCAGGACTACAGACCTCAGAGGATTATTTTAAAGCTGTCCAGTGCAGTGTGTGCTTCTTGGCAAATGCAGGGCTGGTGAGCTTTCCCTGCAGCCCAGCCTGGCCTCAAGCTTGCTGTGTGGCAGAGAGTAGCCTTGAACTCCCTTCCTCTTGCCTTCATTTCCTGACTGCCCAGATTATAGGTGTGCTCTACCATGATTGGCAGATGAAATATATATATATATATTTAAATTTATTTTATGTATATGAGTAGCTGTCTTCAGACACACCAGAAGAGGACATCAGACACCATTACAGATGGTTGTGAGCCACCGTGTGGTTGCTGGGAATTGAACTCAGGACCTCTTGAAGAGCAGTCAGTGCTCTAACCTCTGAGTCCCAGATGAACTGTTTTTATTAGCATTGTTTATGCTGCATCTCGCATCAGGATGGGACTAAGCAGCATCATTCTCCCTTCTAGCTGCATATTAAACACTGTAAATCCCAACTTATCAAATTACTTTCTGCTTTATTAAAATGTTCGTGAGATACCAACTAAATCTGGAGGGTTTTTTTTTTTGTGTGTGTGTATGTGTGGTTTTAGATTTGTTTATTTTACTTTATGTGGATGAATATTTTGCAAGTAGGCATGCATGTGCACCACCTGTGTGTGAACTAGATTACAGATGGTTATGAGTTACCATGTGGGTGCTGGGACTTGAACACTGGGACATTGAGCCTTCCCAGGACCAAGGGTCTCTCCTCCCATTGATGTCCAACAAGGTCATCCTCTGCTACATATGTGGCTAGAGCCATGGGTCCCTCCATGTGTAGTCTTTGGTTGGTGGTTTAGTCCCTAGGAGCTCTGGGGAGAGGTGGTTTGGTTGGTTGATATTGTTGTTCTTCCTATGGGTTGCAAACCCCTTCAGCTCTTTCAGTCCTTTCTCTAACTCCTCCATTGGGGACCCCATGCTCAGTCCAATGGTTGGCTGCGAGGATCTGCCTCTGTGTCAGGCTCTGGCAGAGCCTCTCAGGAGACAGCTATATCAGGCTCCTGTCAGTGAGCACTTCTTGGCGTCTGTAATAGTGTCTGGGTTTGGTGACTGTATATGGGATGGATCACCAGGTGGGGCAGTCTCTGGATGGTCTTTCCTTCAGTCTCTGCTCCACAGTTTGTCTCTGTATCTCCTCCTTGAGTATTTTGTTCCCTCTTCTAAGAAGGACTGAAACGTCCACACTTTGGTCTTCCTTCTTCTTGAGCTTCATGTGGTCTGTGAATTGTATCTTGAACCCAGATCTTTCGCTAGAGCATCAAATGCTCTTAAGCAGTGAGCCACTTTCCCAGCCTGTGGGGCTATTTCTTGAAGCACCTCCAGTTAGTATTTTGCCTTAGCTCTTATTAAAGCATTTTATACTGTTATTGTTATTTTATGTTCTTAGAAATGGTCTTTCTTGAGACCTAAGCTGGCTCTGAACTCCAGATTCTCCTGCCCCAGACCCCTAGGTGCCAGGAATTCAGGAGTGTCTCATCTATAAACATACACTGAATTCCAGGAAATGTAAGAACTTTCCTTTGATGGCAATGACACTTGGGGGTGAATGGAATTTTGCTTCTTCCTTAGATTGGGATAACCTAGTTCTAAGAAATACTAGACAAATCGCACTAAGAAGTGTTCTGTTTGAAGGCTGGGCATGGTGGTATGTGAATATAATCCTTGCTCTTGGGAGAGTGAGGCAAGAAGATCAAGAGCTCAACTCCAAACCGGACTACAGGATGAGACCCTGTCTCAAAACAAAAAGGAAAACAAACACCAAAAAACAAATAGAAACTAGAGAAAAAACCCCCCAAACCCCCAAATTTAAAAGACTATCTTACGTGTTAACTTAATTATTATTATTAAAATTTTCACATTAAAAAAAAAAGATAAGCTTGCCTCGCATGCATGAAGCCCCGGCTTCAATCTTCCATGCAGCATAAAACAGACAGATGAAATATATCTATAATCCGAGCTCATGGAAGGTGGAGGCAGGAAGAGCAAAAATTCAAGAGCATCCTCAGTTACAAGCAACAATGCAAAGGTCCTTTTTATGAGCTTGTAGGTCATTTGTAGCTCTTTAGGAACTCTACTGGCCAGTTTTTGTGTCAACTTGACACAGCTGGGTTATCACAGAGAAAGGAGCTTCAGTTGGGAAAGTGCCTCCATGAGATCCAACTCTAGGGCATTTTCTCAATTAGTGATCAAGAGGGAAAGGGCCCTTGTGGGTGGGACCATCTCTGGGCTGGCAGTCTTGGGTTCTATAAGAGAGCAGGCTGAGCAAGCTAGGGGAAGCAAGCCAGTAAAGAACATCCCGCCATGGCCTCTGCATCAGCTCCTGCTTCCTGACCTGCTTGAGTTCCAGTCCTGACTTCCTTCAGTGATGAACAGCAATGTGGAAGTGTAAGCCGAATAAACAGTTTCCTCCCCAACTTGCTTCTTGGTCATGTTTGTGCAGGAATAGAAACCCTGACTAAGACGGGAACTGTTACTTAAATTCATTAAGTCATTTGTTTCCTCCCTTGTTCTCTCCCCCCTCCCTCCCTCCTTCCTGTTTCCTCCCTTGTTCTCTCCCCCCTTCCTCCCTCCTTCCTGTTTCCCAGGTTTTCACTATGTAGATTAGGCTGGCCTTGAGCCCATAAGCTTCCTGAATTCACCTCACAAGTGCTAGGGCTATAAAGAAGTTACAACTCTTTGCTATTGATTGATTGATTGGTTGATCGCACTGAATCACATCTTTAGGGCTCTAACCCATTTTTTATTTGGATTATTTTTCTTTTTGTGTTCTTGTTCTGTAATTGTTTATACATTCTGTATACTATTCCCTTATCTCATGGTGAGTTGTGAAGATATTCTTTAATTTTACAGATCAAGCCTTTTTTTTTCCCATTCTTTTTAAAGAAATCACATTTATTTATTCTTTGTGTATATGTGCACGCACATGGGTTATGGTGTGAGTGCAACTTGCCGGGCCAGTCAGTTTTCTTCTTCCATAATGTGGACCCTGGGGCTTGAACTAGGGGCAACCAGACTTGGCAGCAAGTGCCTTTACCTGCTGGGCTGGCTACGTCTTATGTCAACTTGACACACAAGCTAGAGTCAGCTGAAAGGAGGGAACCTCAGTTTGGAAAATGCTTCCATAAGATCCAGCTGTAAGGCATTTTTTTTTAATTAGTGATTGAGGGTCAGGTGACTGTGGGTGGTGCCATTCCTTGGCTGTGAGTCCTAGATTGTATAAGAGGGCAGGCTGAGCAAGCCATGAGGAGCAAGCCAGCAAAGCACCCCTCTATGGCCTCTGCATCAGCTCCTGCCTCCAGGTTTCTGCCTTGTTTGAATATCTGTCCTGGCTTCCTTCAGTGATGGACTACAATGTAGAACTGTAAGCCAAATATACCCTTTCCCCTCCCATTTCCTTTTTGGTCATGGTGTTTCGTTGCAGCCATGGAAACCCTAAGATACCTGCTGGGCCATTCCAGCCCTCTTCTTTCTTGATAAGATCCATTTGGCACACAAAACAAAGCATCTAAACTGAAGTTCAATGTGTCTCCGTTTTCTTTTGCATTTGGTGACAAATTAAGAATCAAGTCATAAATGACTTGCTATTATAAATGGAACTGTTCTCTTTTTGCATTTTTCATTGTTGTGCACAAGAACACCATAGCTTTTTGTGTGTTGTTGATCTTGTACCCAGACAGCTTGTTAGTTCTCATAGTTTAGGGTAGATTCTTCTAGATTTTCTATATTTCTATATGTTTTCTTCTATAATTTTTATTTTTATAGTTCTAATAATTAAGTCACTAACATCTAAGTTGTTTTTTATTATGAATGAGGTAGGTGTCCAACTCTATTCTTGTGCATTAGATTAGACAGTGTTTTCAAAGAACTATCAGCCGAAGAAGCTACTCTTTCCCTCTTAAAAGATTTTGGTACCCTTGCTGAAAGAAATTGGCTATAGATAGTTTCCTTTATGACTGTACTATTAATTCTATGTTACTGATTTCAATGAATATCTGCATGTTGGTAGCATAGTCCTTTTAAAAAACATGTCTGTAGGTGTGTGTGGTGCTGATGACTGAAATCGGGTTTCCACATACATTAGGCAAGTGTTCTATTGCTGAGCTATACCCTTGTGTACTATTGCAGGCTTTGTAGTGTGTTCTGAATCCAGATAGTGCATCTTCTAAATTTATTTTCTTCTTTCAGTGTTGTTTTGGATATTCAGGGTCATTCATATTTCTGTATGGGTCTTCTGCAACATCTGATTTTCCATTCCTATAAAATAGGCCACTGGATGTTTGATAGGGTTTTGCACTAACCATATAGCATAAAGTTCTTTGGGGGTATTGTTATTTTTACAGTGTTAGTTTGTTCCCTTGTTGCTTTTAGTAATGTTTATAGTTTTCAATGTAAAGCCATCTTTGACTTAATTTTTTTTTTCGAGACAGGGTTTCTCTGTATAGCCCTGGATGTCCTTGAACGCACTTTGTAGACCAGGCTTGCCTCGAACTCAGAAATCTGCCTGCCTCTGCCTCCCGAGTGCTGGGATTAAAGGCATGCGCCACCATGCCCCGCTCTAAATTTTTTTGTCCTTTTGGATGCTATTATAAATGGAATTGTTCTCTTTTTGAATTTTTCATTGCTGCTGCACAAAAACACCATAGCTTTTTGTGTGTTGTTGATCTTGTACCCAGAAAGCTTGTTCTCATAGTTTGGGGTGGATTCTTCTAGATTTTCTATATATAGAATCATGTCATATTTGAACAAATAGCTTTTTACTTTCCCTTTTTCCATTTGGATGTCTTCTGGGATTTTCTTTCTTGCCAAATTTCTTGCTTAAGATTTTCAGTAAAATATTAAATAAGAATGGCAAGTATGGGAATAAAACTGAAGATCGTTGTCTCCACCCGAGCTACTCAACATTTTACTGAAAGTAACTAATTGTGCAGAGAAACTTCCATGTATCCTAATTCACAGACTAAAGCCGGTGATTTAATAATGTTTTGTTTTTTAAAGATTAAATTTTGGGGCAAATTTTCTGTACAGAATATATGTAGTTGGGGATCTAGAAAAGGGATAGGCCTCCAGGGGTGAAGTCCTCCTTTATAAGAAGTCTTCAGACACATTTCTTTCTGTTTTTTTAAACTTATATCATGTTTAATATTTTAAATAGCCTATAGGCTTTTTACAGTCTCATCATTAAAATGTCTCTACAAACAGGGGAAATTAAAACACTGTAATGCAATATAAACAGACCAAATAGAAGTGGATACCAGTGCATATTTTCAAATATGAATGTATCAGAAAATTAACAATGCGAAGAAAAGAATGTTTGCAGTTATTTTAAATTAAAAGCCCTCCTGGTGTTCTCTTCAGGGTCTTGGTGGCAAGAAGACAATGAGGTCACCTCCAAAGGAGAACTGTCTGCTGCGGATCTGGCTGTCTAGTCTCCTCCCGAGTGCAGGGGCTGGTACAGCTGAGGCCTGGTGGACCATGAAGGTGGCATTTAGAAGTGAGACTATGTGACATTACTGACTGGGACGCCTCAGCTGCTTCTTGTGGGGAGCTGCTCTGTGAGGAGGTATTTGTCTCAGGGTTGCTCCTCAGCACATCCTGGGAGGTGACTGCAGAGCTCACTCCTTCCATGGCTGAAATTGCTTCTTTTTGATTGTTATTAGCATCACCAACAGGGAGAGGCAAGTTTGTTTCAACAGAGAAACAATCCATCTTGACATTTATTTTATTTACAACATGCTCTATGTCACTTGAATCTTGTTCTCCAGGACACGGGGCGTCTTCTACATGGCACCTGCTTTCAAGACCACCTGAAAACGTCCGATCAACATGCTCACTCTTGCTGCTCTGAGGGTCCGGCTTCTTCAGTGGCGTCTTCTGTCTCAGAAGGTCCCCGGCAGCCCTGCTTCACTGGGCTCTCGATTCTGAAAAACCCAGCATCAAACACTATTTTGTCAACTTCCTTTGCTGTCTCTGGAGCCTCTGCGTGGGCCTGCACTTCCTGCCACAGCCTGTCTTTCATTGCATTCCTTATGGCGGCAAGGCGACTTTTAGCTGCAGCTCGTCCGTCGTCATCCTGCTTTGCTTTGCTTGTTCTACCGGGCACAATTTTTTTCCGGAGGACTTTTTTTTGTTTTGTTTTTTGTTTTTTGTTTTTTGTTTTGGTTTTTCGAGACAGGGTTTCTCTGTATAGCCCTGGCTGTCCTGGAACTCACTTTGTAGACCAGGCTGGCCTCGAACTCAGAAATCCACCTGCCTCTGTCTCCCGAGTGGTGGGATTAAAGGTGTGCGCCACCACGCCCGGCTCCGGAGGACTTTTTTGCTTGGATTATTGTTGTCTTTCCATCCCGACGTCTCAAGTTTGATCAGGTTGTTGAACTTCTGGTTCACATCGTCGACCTGAAAACTAACCATATCCCAGAATCCATCCAGATCTGTGCAGGTCGTTCAGACACATTTCTAATGAAGGGGTTAAGAGACAGACATGAAACATCACAAGAGTGTCCTTGTAAAAGTGGGCTGATGATTTTCTCCAAGGGGTTCTCTGGGGTGATTTGAGGATAGCTCAAGCAGTAAATGTATAGAGAGAGCATGGAACAGGGCAGGGTCATTTCCTATACACTCGGCCTAAGGCAACTACACGACCCATTTCCCAAGCCAATGGAAGGGTTGGAGAGGGGAACCTGTAATTAATGACACAAGAGTGATTGGCACCCTCCACTACTGTTGGACACACTGAGATGAATGGCAGGCCATTCTAGATAAGTCATTAAGATCCGTGAATTTTTATTCTTATTGACACATCTGCTTTGCCACAGAGGAGAAATGAGTAACAAGAGAAGTGTCCATTCGTCCACATTGTACTGCAGGCATGCCACGGGCAGAGTCTGTTATTATGGAAGCTCCCTCTCTAGTCCTATGTGATTTTTCCAGTGTGGGTGGCTTGTTGTGGCTCTACAGGCTAGAACAGGCTAGACTATATCCAGCCCTTGTCACCTAATAATGCTGAGTGTGGTACACTCAGGCTGCTGGTGGATTAGGTGAACACAAAGTCCAGACCGAAGAATCAAGGGGGCTGGCTTAGGTCAGTTGGTCTTGTTTGTGCCCCTTCAAGATGGGAATATGGCCCCTGGGACTACCTATTTCACCAGGGCTCAAAACATATGGGATGGTCCTGGATCTGGCTATCTATCACTGGGCTCCTTCCCAGGGCTTGGAGAAGCAAGGAAGGATGCTTCTCATCAGAATCAGCTTTGCTTCATGTCTCAGCTTACTGATCAACAGAGCAGTAACAGGTGATGAGCATTCAAAGTCAGATACTATTAGGTGAGTGTTCCAAAGGTTCCTTGCCTGATTTCTCATTGTGGAAATAACCACTTTCCAATCTAAGCCTGGGAGAATGATGACTGCTGTCACGAAGCCATTGTGGCTAAGGATGGCTGTTGGGTCAATGACAAAAGTATAAAGTCCCCTTTTCCTGCAGTTTGGGGTTCTGTGGTTTCTTTCATTCCCTGATGGCGGCTGTGATCTGAAAATACTGAATGTAAAACTCTAAAGAGACAACCTGTAAGTTTAACTGTGGGTTATTCTGGGTGATGTGGTGCATCTCCTGGCACCTGTGCTCATAACCACATTATGCATGTCACCTGCCAGTCACCTGGCAGGTCATGACAGTGCTTGTTCTCAATAAGTAAACTGAGTTCAAGTAACTCCCTGAACTTACCTAACGATTGCCCCAAAGTCAAAAGCAATGTTGACAATTTAGAAACACTGAAGGATAAGCCATAAAGTGTTCCTTCAGGAGAACAGCAAAGGCATGTGAGTGGTGAGGGAAGATCATGCATGCATATTTACATGTCTGTTCTGTGTATCCTTAGGACTGTTCTATTGCATTATTCCTCATTTCTCTCTTACCATGCTTGCCTGATTTATAAAAAATGTTTGTACACACACACACACACACACACACACACACACACGCACACACACACACACACGCACATGTAATTTTGACTATAGGTCCTAGGGATAAGTGAAAAGGTGCTATTTGTCTTTCTAGGTGGATTATTTCAAGCAACAGGATGGTTTCCAGTTGCATGTATGTTCCTGAAAATGCTATGATTTCATCTCTTTCATGAGTGGAAAAATTTCCTTTGAACATATGTGCCCCATTTTCTTTATTCATGCCTCTGTTGATGAACACTGGGCTAGTCCCATAGGCTGGCTCTTTTGAATAGTAATGCAAGGCACATGGATGTGTGAGTATGCATGTGTGTGCTGACTTAAGAGTCTTTAGGGCATATACCTGAGTGTTATATCTGGATCATGTAACAGTTCTGTTCTTAGTGTTATTTTATATACATTAACCTTGATCTGTGAAGAAATACAGTGTCCATGGATGTCGGTACTACCTGCCACTTCAGGCATCACTGTGGGTTTTGGAGCATATGCAGGTTACTGCAACAAAGGGTATCCATGAGCGGCGGCGGCTTCACACTAGGTGTAAGTCACCTGAAGTAATTTATGTGTTGGCTTAGTCTGAAGCTCTGGAGGCAGGGCTGGAGTTGAAGATCATGCCTCTTTCTCACTGTGCTACTGACCTCAGTATATAGATGCAATAGAGAATGCATTGAGATGCAAATAATAGGACTTGGCTTAGGCCATATGATCTCACTGACTCACAGTACATTTGCTTGGGAGAGAACTTGGGACAGGTCCTAGCTGAATCCCAGGATGCTGATGGAAACTGGACATATAGGAAATCACTTTGAAAATACTTTTCACAGTATAAAGCAGAGTCACTTTAAATACACTTGTGCCTTTTAGGAAAGATTCTCTCTGCCTTTTAAATGTTTCTTCTTGCTTTTAGAAGTAGAAATGGGGTGGAGGGTATCTTTCCCTCATTCATCCCTGGGTATTCTTTTATACTTCAAAGACATTGTGGGATTCCTGGTTCTCCCTCCTTCCCCCTCCCTCCTTCCCCCTCCCTCCCTCC